>JABXWE010011371.1:0-17531 GCA_014611495.1 Limonius californicus | reverse complement strand
TTCCGTCCCACTGCTGGGCATCGGCCTCTTCTCTGCCACGTGTTTCTCCTCAGCGCTACGGTAGAAACACGGGGGACCTACCGTTTAACGTCGAATAACGAATGGTATAATAATAGCACTTGAAAATAAGCTGTATTTTATATTTACCCCAAATTGTAGGTGTTTCATGTTTGCCCCTATTGACCCTATACGTCAAATTCCCCTCCATTTTCCTAAACAATTTTGGCAACAAATAGGTACCCTCCAAGTCTCTCGTATTACGCAAATCATTTAAATAATTATCATAGTATGGCCAGGGATCTTCAATGAACCCCATACAATAAATTGTCTCAGATAAATCATACAATAGCCGAGAATGTTTCAAATATCAAAAACAACTCCAAAAAAAATCAACGTATTGCCAAAAAAATTCCAAATTTCCAATTGTTTTTCCACAAAACTTACATTAAAATTCCTTCGTGGTCTAACCTTCGCATATAACAAAATAATTTAAATAATTTATTATTAAACTATTAAAGACGTCATAAAAAAGTTCGTCTATTGCAGATAACGTGCATCGGTTGATTCGCTGTCCCAGTTTAGCATCTTCATTTTGTAAATATCTCACACATACTACTTACCGATTTAGGCATGATGGCAGTTTAGTTGTAAAGTACACCTGAAAAAAATTATCATTTGTAAAAAAATTAATATTTACTAAATTTAATAGAATTTAAAAATACACATACACGTGGCGACCGTCATATTTATATAACAACCACAATATGAAATAAATACTATGTAAACATAGCATTGAATTGATAGTAATCAAATCCTATTTAACAATCCAATAAATTCCAAGCGCTGATAAAGTTTAAATTAAACAGTTCGTTGACAAATCTGGCAAATGGTCTACAACAATTAATAGAGCACATTCTAATGCGGCAGTTACTGTTATTTTTATTATTTAGTTGATTTATTTTTAGCGGCATATTTTTAGCAAGCATAACGCCACTGCAGTTTTATTTGTACGCCAATTCGTTTGTAACAATACGTCACCGTTTTTCTTATTGAAACAGCACGTGGAGCAATCAACGAAAATATTTTTTAAATATATCGATGAGGACGCCTAACAGGTTGGTTTTTCCTGGAAATCATGTTTTACTAGTATAGATTTTGAAAGTTCTTTTAATTTTCTTTTATTGCTTTATAGATCCAATAATACCACACGGAGAGTAAAGGTTAGCTTGCAAAGTTGCAACACTTCTCTTCTAACTGGTTTGGATTGAATTCTTTTAAAAATAAACGTTTTGTAAATATTAGATGTGTACTTTTTAAAAGAAACAGATGTTTGCCTTGCAATCTAATTCGCTTTTGTAACCAATACTCAAATTATAAATCAAACAGTTCACTTTAAATTTGTAACTAATTGTCGAGTCCAGAGCACTTTCTTAAATGGCTTTATTAGAGTGACCATTAGGATTCTATTTCGTGCCTCCTATCTCTATTCTTATGCAATAGGTGTATGGTTAGAGTAACTAATTGTTTGGTAGTTGAATTTGCTCAGCAATTTGTTTTGGATATTAGTACCATTGTAACAGATAACAAAAATCTTATCATAAAACGTTTCAGTATTATCAAAAAGCCGATTGTACGTCAATTTGTTTATTACAATAGGTACGATATTATATAAAAATCTCTGTAAGAATATTTAAACTTTGTAATCACAATACTGCGATATCACCATTAAATTAAAATTGTAGGTCTAAAGTACAGGAGGCTCAAGTTGTTGGTGCAGTCTTGGAGTTTTTAAGTCTTAAATAGGTCTTAACAATACAAAATGTTTATTGGTTCAGACACTGCTATAAAAGCTGCTAGTTAGAACCGTTTTATATTTTGGTTTCAATAGAAATGATTAATTTAGAACGGAACACCCTGTAATTTTTTATAGGATCTGTGAGTATTCACAAAAGGTCTAGTATTTACGTTGGCCCCATGGACTAAAGCATTAAATTTTAAAATTTTCTCTTGAGGACCAATATTGAAAATCCTTGTTTCAATTGCAATCAATAAGGTGTGCTTACATACAGGGCGTTTTGTGTAATGTACACATATTGGAATTTTATTAATTATCAATGAAATTATTAAAATACATACAAATATACAAATCTGTTGGGTACGAAAGGGCGAATTAAAGCTTCTATTAATTATTTAAGCAGCAAAATTTCTTTCTTTCTGAAAAAACCTATGAAGAATGACATATGACCAGAATAAACAATGATTACTTTTTTAACCCATTTTGTGGACATTTCCTATGATACAAAGCTGTACAGAGCATCACAAAATTCATGCCAGGTTTCAATACCAAAGCTTAGGTATATCGTTATAGTTGTATTCCGAAGTTTGAGAGAGCCTTTATGAGCTTTGCTAAGATTAGTATAAATAATAAGGGACGTAGCCTGACCTGCTATAATGTCGAAAACCCAACCATCGAATGACAAATGGAGGAAGTACATAGATCGAATATAAGAATATTAAATAGCAATAGCGTGACGTGACAACAGAAAGTTGATTGTAATAATGTTGCTTGTACAGAGTGATTCTAAGCATGTGTGAAAAACTTTTACCACCTGTAGTTGAGCTTATTTAACACCTAAATGACCTAGTAATCTTTTTTTAAAATTCGAGACCGTTACGGAGAATGACGCTCCAAAGCTTTTACATCAATTCACTAAAATGGAAATAATTTTTTTATTTCTTGTCCAATATCGATAAACTTCTTTGTTTTGGAAAGTTAACACTCCAAACTTCAAGGAAAGTGTACAGTTGTGTGTGAAAAGTGGATAAAATCTGACCCAGAGAACTTTTGTATAAAAATTTAAATTGTGTTTTTTATTGAAAACTTGATTTAATAACGGTTTAAAAATTAAATTTTCTAAAAACAATTGTAAACTTTTTTTGGAAAACTGAATATTAGTTTAGAAGCTGCAAAAAAACTCAGGTTAACGATCTCGTTTTCAAGATATATAGTCCTAATTTAAATAATTTTTAAATCAAATTTTTCTCTTATGAGTCAGATTTCATCCATCAACAAAAAAGTTATTTTCATTTTAGTGAATTGATGTAAAAAATCTTTGAAGAGCCATATCTCAGTAACGCTGCCGAATTTTAAAAAATATTAGTATTTAATTTAGGTGTTAAAGAATCTCATTTATACGTGGTTCAAGGTTTTTGCACATATTTAGAATCACTCTGTATAATGTATAATGTTAACATGAAATATATTATTATTATTATTATCATGATCCTCGTATGTACCGCTTGCGCAGTGTCGAGGCGGTGTGGGGCAAAGCTAAGCTAGTTTGTACTATGCACAACAGGGCCCGACTCTACGGGTTACCGTGTTGGTGCGAAACCGTGCTTGGCTTGCCTGTTGGGTGTGAATGTTTTTGTTTATGGTCTTGTTACTCCTCTAATGCGACTGTAATACGAGGAGTGCTATTAATTTGATCCCCAATGGCAAAAGGAATCCGGGCCCCAGTACCGATCACCCAGGGAATTAGAAAAATTTCCGACCATGGAGTGATTCGAACCGGAAAGTATTTGGATGAAATATATACGAAAGAAAATTATGTTTAATAAAAATACCGAGGTGGCCGTGGGGTAGAGGTTAGCGCGTTGACTTCTACGCTGAAGGTCCTGGGTTCAATTCCCAGTACCGGAACATCGGATTTTAACTACCGTTCTCCCCCGCAAGGCAATGGCAAACCAGCGAGGTATTCTGCCTAGTAAATCTTCTCTGGGGTAGAAGTGTTTACACTTCCCGTGGTTCGGAGCCCACTTAAGCTGTAGGTCCTCTATATCTGTGGTACTCTAAACGCGCAACACAGGCATAGGAGAGAAGATCGCTACGCCTCGTAAGAGATAAATCACTCCAAGAATAAGAATAAAAATATCGAATACAATAACGCTAAAGACAAAAAGTTTAACTAAGAAACAGAAATATTGTAAATTACCAGAAACGTCGAACAAAATATCATCGGATACAAAAACGCCGAAGTCTATAATGTAGATAACAAATATATCAAATAGAATATCTTGCCAAAGACAAAAACGTCGAATACAATCATGTTAAAGGGGATACTGTCAAACACAATATCGTCGAATGAGACATGCCGAATGACAAAAAAAAAACGTCGAGAATATCGAATAGTAAAAAATATTGAATAGCAGAAGCGCCAAATGCCTTAATGTTAATAAGAAATAATATCAAATAAATAAAAGGCGATTGCAAATAATAGAAAGAGATATCGAAAGCATTTATAGCAATTAGCAATATGTTGAATGGAAATTATAATGAATGACACATCGTTGAATGCGATAGTGCCAAAGGCAATAATATCGACTAAAAAATATATGGAATGAAAATAATGGCGAATGACAAAAACCAATGGAAATATTGTCAATTGACATAAATCAACGCAATGGCATCGAAGACTGTAATAATGTCGCAGTGAAAATTATGACGAATGACAAAACCGTCGAAAGCATTATTTTCAAAGAAAGATAAATGACGAAAATATTGAAAGCAATATCGTCAAATACAAAAAGAGACAAATAGAATTTTCTTAATTTGACGCTAGCTCTTTTGCTGTTTTCCATTACCTAAGTATTAGGATTTGTGTTACTCCTTTTGGTATTTTAGATTTTCACATTCGATGTTATTGCAGTCGACGTTTTTTACCACTCGATACTATTTACATACCTACAACCTGTTTATATTTACATATTCGTTGATCGTTTTTGTATGCGATGTTATTCCATTATATATTAATGGCGTTAAATATTTTTACAATGGACGTTACTCCACTCTATTTCGTTATTTTTACATTCGATGTTTTTACGGTCGATTTGCTTTCCATCCAACATTTTTTTTTATTATTGTGTTGAACTTTACGAATTTGATATTTTTTTCATTCAACATTCTCGTTTTCGACGTTATTAGGTACAGTCGACATAATTTCTATAGGTCATTTTTGCATTCGATATTATTAGTTCAGCATATTGACTGGTAACCGTACAGGATGTCTATACCTAGAGAGCCAACTCTGAGACACCAACACCCTGTATATCGTAACATTATTATTAGTCAGCCTACACAAACCCCCCTTCAAGCATATTCTTGTTATTTAATCTTAAACTATGTTTCACCTATTCATTTGCATTCTTCATTGGTTTAGCTATTATTTTTCGAGTTTAAACTCCTATAACGGTACCGTTTCCATAGTTAAAACCGGCTAGGTTTCACGAAAAGAACGATAAGGAGTAACCAGCAGCTTCGTTACCATTTGGGGCTGCCGAGGTTTTAAAAGTGCAATCTTAATTTAGGGGTTTTCTTGCAAAGCCAATTATGATATTGCCCCGATGCATTGTAAATTACCCTTAAAAATTAAGCAGATTATATTTGAAGCAGTACATTTTTGAAATTCCAACTGCAGCATGAATCATACTCAAGTAAAAGAAATATTCCTAGGGATGTTAGCTTTGGAACTACACAGCGTTTACCGCTTCCACGTGAGCAAGTAGAAGTGGTTCACAGTTGGTCACGAAGTTCCCACACGCAAAGAATATTCAAAAGAAATACAAGCAGTACCAGAAACGGTATAAGAGTTTTAAATCGAAAACGGAAAATGTTTGTCCCCACAGATCAACTTTAAGGTGTATTCGAATCAGCTGCAGTACACTGTAGGGTTCTTCAGAATTGTTCTGGTTTTCATGGCCTAATTACAGGTTGTCAAAAGTACAAACACTTGTACCTGCGTACCACCGTTTAGCATTCATAGTTTAAGTTTAAACGGCCTTAAATCGAGTCTCGCATTTATCACAGCCAAAACAGGTGTACACATGGCATTTGGCTTTTCCCAGACAAGACCCACCCTGAGATGATGTCCCCAACAGGGCACACAGTACAAAATTCTTTTAAATTCCTTCACACATACGAAGTGCAACAGGAGCAGGTTGAAGTCGGCGTATTTGCATTTTGCATAATGGCTCATACCGGTGCCACTTTCGCCGGAGTTTTGTGGTCCCGGTCGGGGGCTCGCTTAACTCTAAGGGCAAGGCAGATACGTACTTGAAAAACAGAGGTATCAGAGCACCTTTATCCACCACATACGTAGGAAACACACACGTTAGGTTGGTGGGCACACACCCTTCACGCGCGAGATGACAAACTTAACGTGACAACCTGAGTCGGTGAAATGTAATTTACGTTTGTAGGTTTATCCCCAGGATAAGTTGTTATAGCGACATCTAGGAGCTGTCAATTTTATAAAAGCTTGAAATATAACACTCAAAAAATTGTATTTTGTGGTAGATCTTTTTTACATTTAATTTCAATTATCTGAAAACATGGTAGTTATAATATTTTAAAAATTACCATTTTTAACACAAGCTTAGATTATTTTTATAGTACTATGTCGTATCTCTATTTCCAGTTTGACAAATTGCCAGTAGAGGGTAAGAACGGCAAAATTGGCGCGAACGGCGTCTTGCATTACAGTATAGAAGGGAGAGCATTTAATAAAATTAAAATTTCAAATTTATTTCAATAATAATAACAAATCATATATTAGACAAACAAATTAAACTATGTAATTATAATACCTGCGTAACGATGCATTAACATTACTTATTTATGGCTAAAGGAAAATTTTAATGTTAAGAAAATTCCTCTTAATTTATGAGATATAGGCAACCAAATGTGCAGCTAAACGCTAAAGGACAAGTCTCACTACTTTTTCATTAGCTTTATTGTTTTATTTAGTGTAGCTAATAAACCCTAAAAATATTTACACAAAATGTTCAGAAAGCTTGATATAAAATAGTGTTTCCGCAGTAAACATTTAGGTTGTTTCACGAGCGCTGATAGAAACGTCCAGAGGAAGTCTACTTTAACACTACAGTCTACAGTGGTTTCATAAAAAAATAAGATGTTTAATAGACAAATGCAATATCTAATTTCAATTACTTCCATAATTTAAAATAACGAAAATAAAAAAATCATAGTACCTAGTACACAATATAACATAATTGTACCTATATGCCTATGTGCATTTAATCTTCCGGCATAAAGTCCCCAGTCACACTTTTAATGAGACCTATAGGACCACAGGTGTTTGCTCATTATAATCAGAAAACTTGCAATATTTATTTACAGTATTAAAATTTAAAATAACTACCGTATTTTTCGGACCATCATACGCACCTTTTTCCTTAGAAAAATGTCTTAAAATTGGGGTGCGTATTGTGGTTCGAAGGTAGATGATTTGTGGTAAGTCAGCGAATCTCACGAAATTCGGGGATTCCCACAAAAGGCATCAATAGTAGAAACAGTGGGCCAATGTGTGTAGTTTTATACGGTTCACCAAAATTACTGATATAATTCGTTGAATTATTTATAGGTACCTCACAAATGTAAGACCGAAATTGACTTCGTTTTTGACAAGAGTAACAACAGTAATACGATGACAGTAATGAGACGAGTAAACATCAACTGTTTAAAAATTAAGGGTTTGTAAATATTTGTGTATAATAAAACATTTTTTTAAAGAATTGTCTCATAAATTTAGATTGAGTTTTATTGTCTTATGAGTCATATCGGCCGAAAAATGCGATGTACATATTTATTATCAGCAAAAATACATTTACAGTATCTACATATCAACAACTTACTTATCAAAGTTTCAAACATTCTAAATTCTAAATTTGTATCTACTGTAAAAAATGAAACAAATGCATACAGAAACGAACACACAACACAGATATAATGGCAGTTCAGATCATTTCTTTTAATAAGCCGTCAATCTTTAATGTTTTTTTAAATTTACGATTAAGAACGTTTTGTAAAATTACATATTATGTAGAAAACTTCCTTCAAGATATTTTGTCAATGGTTCTATTCTAATTCTGGAAGAAAGTTATCCGAATAAGGATTATTTAAAGCATATTAGTCAAACATTTTATGGTTTGCCCGAAGCTAAACCTGGCATTTAATCCAGAAAATTCCAAAAACTTGTTCCTTGACAATTACACTTCTTAATAGTATATAGATAAATATAGATTGCTTGTTTTCTGAACCTCCGAAGTTAAAAACGCAAAGAATCTTAAAATGTTTGCTTCTCTGTTCCATAAAAGAAAGGTAAATAGTTTGGATTTACAATACATGTAGATAGCTAGGAGGCAAACAGGCGAAAGAAAATAACAAAGGATTGTCTACTATATAATTATAAAACTGTTCAGAGATCCAGTTCCATACAATCTGTATTTGGTTCCCATACCCTCAGTTAACAAGCCCCGATATTATATTATTAATATCATCATCATCATCTGACATGGAGCTGATATAATATATTAATTTATGATCAAAAAATGCTCAAAACAAATCTTCAAGAGTGGTACGAATTACCATAAAATCTCGGGTATAAAATGCATAGAGAGGGGTGCATATTATACTTGTGATAAAAAAAAGGGTTTCTTATAACATTGAAAAAGTGCAGCTACAGCTTAAGACATGTTGCCATATGGCATGTCACACGTTTGCAGTCCGTGATCGCGTCAGACCTTGCCTTTTTGAGTATGGGGAGATTTTTATGTTACTGATATTTTACATTCTCGTTTATTATTATTAAACGTCAATTTTTGTAATTAAATAATTTTTAAATAAAATCTTGAAGTTATGTGCGTGTTGTATACATATTTACATTTTTCGGGCTATTTTGGACTATAACTGTACCAAATTGTTAATCCTGTTTTGTTATTTTCAATGATTTTTAAGAGGCATCTAATCAACATAAATATTGAATATTCAATAATTTTGTTATTTGAATTATTTGTCATAATTAGTATAGTGAGAAACTTAGTAGAGAGAGCAGTGGACAGCGGAGAACAACTATACTTGACATTCATAGATTTAAGAGCCGCATTTGATATGATAGAAAGGGAAGTAATATGGAGAAGCCTAATTGACCTTAAAATATATAGAAAATTAATACGAGTAAATAAAAGGGTATACCAAAATGTAAATAAACCCAAATACTGAAAATGAAGGGGTGCCAAGAAAAATTATAAACATTATCCAACAAATGTATGAGGGATCCAGCAACAAGATAGTACACGAAGGGGAAATGAGTAGAAGTATTGAAATGTCACAAGGGGTAAAGCAAGGCTGCCCACTGTCACCGATACTATTCAATTTAGCGCTGGACTGGGTCATGCAGCAAGCGATTGGCGAACAAGAGGGAATGGTATGGAACATAGAGAAAAAGCTAAATGATTTGGACTATGCAGACGACATATGTCTATTTGCTCAAAACCACACCGAAATGCAGAAAAAACTCCAAAACACCTCAGACATGGGCGAAAAAATTAGACTAGTAATAAGTACAGTGAAAACGAAAGCCATGAGATTACAGACTAATAACACACGATCATTCCAAGTAAATGGAGAAGCGATCAAGGACGTCACACACTTTACGTACCTAGGCAGCATCATTTCAACAGATGGCGGCTCTGAACGTGATATAAAAGCTAGAATTGGGAAAGCAGCAGGTAGTTTCGGCATTCTTAAACAAATCTGGAATTCGTCACAAATAACACAAAACCTAAAATTACGTATATTTAATACAAACGTGAAATTGGTACTCTTATACGGTTCAGAGACATGGGCGCTAACTCGCGGTAATGTAAACAAAGTGCAAGTGTTTATTAATAAGTGTCTCAGAAAGATAATTAAAGCGAAATGGTCAGATTTTATACCAAATGAAGAACTGTGGCAGCGTACGAGGCAGGAGGAAATAGGAGTTCAAATCAAACGGCGGAAGTGGAGATGGATTGGACACATACTGAGGAGAGAAGATGGAAATATCGCAAAGACTGCACTGGTGTGGAATCCACAGGGGAGCCGTAGGAGAGGGAAGCCGACTACAACATGGAGAAGAACAATAATAAAGGAGGTCGAAGAAATGGGAAAGACCTGGAACGAAATCAAAGTTATGGCTCAGAACAGGGAAGAATGGAGGCGCTTAATCGAAGAAATACAATACAACTAGGAATATCAGAAGGACAATACTCACTTAAGAGATAGGACAGAGAGCGGATGGTACATCAGCCACCCTCTCAAAATTAGTCGATTTTTGAAACCTCGAATACCTCGAGGCCCTATGCTTCATCTTGGAGCGAAGAAGGACCCAAGAAAATGTAACAGCAAAAGTACAGATAAATGGACAAAGATCAGAAGACTTTGAAATGGAAAAAGGTGTGAAGCAAGGGGACAGCTTAGGCCCACTGCTATTCATCATAGTAATGGACAGGTTAATAAAAAATACAAGAGGGAAAGTAGAACAACAATAGAGTATAGAAACCTCACACCCACAAAACTACATAGTCTACTCGATGCGTATGATATTGTACCAATAGCTAAGATACAAAGAAAAATGCAATGCATGGTAGATGTGTGGGCACAAGAAATCAGAAACCTAAAAGTGGAAATCAACACAAATAAAAGCAAAATAATGATAATATGTGGCAAAAATAGAACAGAAGAGGAAAGAATAATTTTGTGCAAACCAAAAACACTGGAAGAAGTAAAAGTCTATGAATACTTGGGAAGTGTGATATCTAAGGACAGAAACCTCGACCCGGAAATAGCGAAGAGAAGGCAATGAACATATACTATGCAGTAAATAAAACTATACTACAGAAAAATCAAATAGACATCATCACAAAGACGCGAGTGTACAATGTAATTGCCATACCCAAGATACTATACACTAGTGAATCATGGGTGCTACTGAAAAAGCACGAATCCCAAGTAAATGCTATGGAAATGAAATACCTGAAGAAAACAGTGGGAAAGACAAAATTTGACAGAGTAAAGGAACTCACAAATAAGCAATATGACTAAACACCTATCACGGAAAAACTGGAGAATAGACGACTGAACTGGTATGGTCACATAGCAAGAATGGACCCAAAAAATAGTCAAGAAGTGATAGTGAGGAAAAGGAAGAAAAAGAAAAAGAAGCAGACTGAAGAAAACCTGGATGGAAAGGATAGGGATTAAAAATTATCTTACCCACCGCTCACAAATAGTTGTATCAAACCAATTAAAACCTAAAGCGTTGCCAGTAACACTTGCTGTCCCTCAGGGATCAATACTAGGACCTTTATTCTATATAATATATACTTGCAATCTTAAAACATCTCTAAGATTCTGTGAATAGCATTTATATGCTGATGACACTCAACTCTTATACAGATTTGATCCTAAAAATGTAATAAATGCAAATGCTGCTGTTAATTTTGATCTTGCAAATCTTGTTCGTTATTCAGAAAAACATGGATTGCAAATTAATGCTAGCAAAAGTCATGTGATGCTATTTGGCAAAGCTAAAACTAGAGATGATATTGTAAATAATATCAATATTACGATAGGGGGATTGGTCTTGGAAATTAAAGGCTCTAGCAAAAATTTAGGATTGGTGATTGATAAGACACTTAGGTTTAGGGAACACATTTCTAATATCTTGCGTAAAGCATACCTGAATCTCAAAGTTATATTTCAAAACAGATTCTCCTTAAACCAAAAAATTAAAACTATGCTATGCGAGTCCCTGGTTCCGTCTCAATTCAATTACTGCGATATAGTGTACGGACCTTACCTGGATAGTACTGACATTAAGAGAATTCAGCGCATGCAAAACTCTTGTTTTACGCTTAATTTTTTGTATATCAAGACACGAACACATCTCCCACAAATTAGCTGATATTAGTTGGTTGCATATGTCAAACAGAAGGTTATTGCATTCCGCGAGTTTATATCATAAAATTATTACTACTAAAACACCAGCTTATCTTTACAAGAAGATACAGTTTAGATCGGATATTCATAATATTAATGTACGTAATAAACATATGTTAACACCTCCGTTTCATAAAACTGCTTTATATGAAAGATCCTTTTTATACAATATAGCAAAGATTTATAATCCTCTGCCAGAATATTTAAAAAGACTGTCTCCAAATAAGTTTAAATTACAATACCAACAAATCTTACTTGCAAATCAAAATCAAACTAACACAAATTAATTACTCACTTTACTTATAAATTTATTGTTGTTTTATTCCATTCTGTTCTGTTTCGGTTAATGGATTAGTTCTAAACATGACTCTAGTAGTATGCTTACCTTAAAATAATAATTGAGCTATAGTTCCTTATTATATCAAAAAAAAAATAATGAATACGGGGTTAAGTGGAAGAGCAGATCTTTGCTAGTTATACATTAGCAGTTATCTGAACTTCGCCCCTTTGGAATGAACATGCAACCTTTATTATGCTACTGGTAGTTCATATAAATAAAAAAAATAAAAAAGTTGTATGGATGTATGTAATACATATTTATCATTCCAATAAAAGGCAATTATTATTATTATTAAGGATAGAGGAAGTGGGGACAAGCAGAGGAAAAACCCTAAATGAAATTAAAGCCTTCAACACGGGATCAACAGAAATGGAAGAAGTGGATTAAGGAAACTGGAAGCATGGAAGCCAATCCAACGCCGTAAAGGGCAAAAGGATGTATGAAGAAGAATTATTTGTCAAGTTGACAATTGATAACCTTCCCTTAAAATTAAATTATCACAAACTATACTTAAAACATAGATAAACCAACGCTATGCTACAATGCTGTAACGATTATATGGGGAGACTTAACACACATATTTGCTTCACTAAGTAGTAAGTTTTCGGGAGATGATCAATTATTTCTTTATTGATTTTTCCTTTTGAGATACCAAATTTAGGAAACCGAAATAGCTGCTTTTTGATCTTATTCGAACGGTTGTTTAAAGAAAATCCGTTTTCAAACAAGATTAATCTGTTTTGGACACTAAGTGACAAACACATACAAAGGAAGGTAGCAGAATTCAGTAACTTTTTGGATTAGTAGTTTCAACTTTAAGCAATCTGTGGATTTTGGTTAAAGGAAAAAATTAGTTATTAAAAAATAAACGCGAAAAATTATTTATTTACAATAAAAATGAGGACATTGACCACTTGATAGACAATTAATATTTAAGTAATCTTAATTACATCATAAATAATACAAGCAAAAACAAAATCGACATCTATTACAGAGTTTGTTATAAGTCTATATCCATGCAATAAGTGTTCCCTATTACAAATATAACTTAATCTATAAAATTATTCTTGATGCATCGTCTGCCGATGATGCCTTCTTAATGATGACTTATCAGTAAATGATTTATCACAATCCCGGCACTTAAAAGTTTTACCAGTATGAGTAATCAAATGTCGACTTAACCCGGAAGCATGGCAAAATACTTTCGGACAAAGCGTGCAATAATGTAACTGAATATCAGCCGGGTTGGGGTTTAAATGGGAACGTAAATGCACTCTGAGTGGTTCCTTCTGCGTGAACCCTTTAGGGCAGTGGGGGCAGTTGTAAGGTTTCTGCCCCGTATGAGTCATTAAGTGTCTGAATAAAATTTCCTTTTGAGCAAAACTTTTTTGGCACACCTCACACTGGAACGGTCTTTCACCTGTATGAATACGTTCATGCCGTACTAAGGCAGAGCGAGTGGGGAACCATTTTTCACAGATTCCACAACTAAACCCTCGCTGCTGCATGTGAACAGAAGCATGTCTGCGCAGCTGAATCCGCCTTGCAAATGATTTGGGGCAGTCTGGGCATTGGAAGATTTTCAGTTCACCGTCTTCGTTTACTTCCTGGTCCTGCAGATCCGAATCGGCCTCCGCATCATCCTCTGTCATGAGTTCCATGACCACAACAGAACCATCTTCTGTAGTGACTTGTACTTGTGTTGGTTTTCCAGGCTGAGAGTCGACCTTCATTTGGAGTTCGCCAGTGATGTTTAGTCCTGTTGGTTAAATCAAATTAAATCATTTTAACAGACAGCTAAAATAAAGTAAGATACTGAACAAAGGCAGATAAGTGGGTAGCCTATTTTCATAAAAGGCTAAATAAATTTTTCAGGAGATACAACAAACGTGTAAAAAGTACATATGGATTACTGAAAAGTTGTATTAAAGTCAAAAAATTATAGAGATTCGTGAAATCAGATACAATTCTATGACAATTTTTTTAATAAGTGTATTTTGGGAAAAATGGATAATGGATTTACCTGTTTATGGAAATAAAATTATGTTTCATGTCAATATTTTAACCTTTAGTAGTAATAAAATATTCTCAATCTATTTCTTCTTCTTCCTCTGTGTGTAGGTCAATAGCCTGTAAACTACCTACAATAGAGTTCTTTACACTTATGCCGGGCAGGAGGCTAGCCTAACCCGTCGAACAATTTATTTTAATAACAAAAATACCATATAATAATTTTTATGACAATAAAAATATTGTTCTTAAAATGAAAAAGTTGAAAAACCTTGTATTGCAAAAATATAAGATTTTAAACATGTTCTACAACATTAATATCAAAATTGTAATTCCCACCATCCCTCAGCTTAATGTTCTTCATCTTCTGTATTGTAAAGTTGAAGCATAAATTTCTAATTGCAGTAGTTATCAATTCTGGGCTTATATTTATTCAGATTTTCCCAAGCGTTGTATCAGAAATTCATCAATGTTTTTGAAATATTTCTGATTAATTTTCAAACATGACTGATTTTCAAGATTCTGAAAATATAAATACATTATTTTTTCCTGGTATAAAATTTGTTTTGGCATTATTTACCTCAAAGTTCTAGTTAGGTTCTGCTTTATCTAGGATTTAGTCCTTTATATGGGAATATATACTCCTGGACAAAATTAACGCATCACTTATAGTAAGTGACAAAATTCAACAAAAAACCTTTATTATTGAAATTATAACGCATGAATTGTAACAAAAAACACTTTAACTAACTTTTAACAACAGTTTCAACGTGATTCAACGCTAATTTAACAAAAATGTTGCAGTAACATCTAAACTTGAAGGCACAGTGAAAATTTAAAAATTATAAAAAGATCTTCTAAAATTAAATTGAACTGTAAAATTATAACATTAATATCGGGTATTGCCTCCCCTTCCTCTTATAACTGCTTCCATTCGTCTAGGCATACTACTAATTAAGTTGCGGATAGTGGCTTGAGGAATATTCTCCCATTCAGCCACCACAGCTTCTTCAAGTTCCCTAAGAGTTGTAGGAGCAGGTATGTGCCGTCTAACTGACCGTTTAAGTGCATCCCACAGATGCTCTATGGGATTCAAGTCCGAGCTTTTTGGTGGCCACTCCATAACCTAAATATTCACTCCACGAAGGTAATCCATTATGTACTTCTACAGCAACGAGCGTTATCTTGCATAAACAGGAAGTTGTCGCCGATAAATGGAGCAAACGGCATAACATATTCTTCTACAATATTCTCGATATAATAATTTGCATTCATTGATCTCCTGTCAATAGGTACCAACTCCGTGGAAGCGTCAAAACAAATTGCGCCCTAGAACATTACTGACCCACCACCAAATGGAACTCTTAGAGAGATATTGCAGTCAGCAAACCTCTCTTGTGGTCTTCTCCAAACACGCTCACGTCCATCTGGTGACTTCAGACTGACTCGTGTTTCATCCGAAAACAAAACTTGTTTCCACTCGTCAATAGTCCAGTTTGCATGAGCTCTAGCAAAACGCAATCTAGCAACTCTATGTTCCCTGGTGAGCAGTGGTGCAATTGCTGGTCTTCTACTCTTTAATCCTGCTTCTTAAGCCTTCTCCTGACTGTTCTTCCAGAAATCTCTACATTTCGAACTTCTGCTAGAGCTCTGCTTAACCGGGAACCGGTCAATCGTTTCGTCCTTAAGGCAAGTTGTCCTAAGAAATCGATCATCTCTTTCACCTGTAGATCTTTTATGGCCTTGTCCTCTTGCTCTAGAGAAAGTCCCAAGTTCGTTAAAACGTTTAACAGTCCGACTTATTGTTGACTGTTTAACGCCTAACAAATTAGCCACATAACGCTGGCTACGACCATCGTTAACCAGAGCTATTGCTTGCGCTGCTTCATGTTCACTTAAATTGCGTTGACGATTCATATATTCAACTCTAGTTATACTGGACAGTGTATTTTATTATTTTAAACAAATGGAAATCAAACTAATGATAAACAAAATTAAACTGACCAATTTTTGTTTAACAGCTTTTTACGAAATCAACGCCACATAAACTTATTTGCAAACTTATTACCTTAAAAACGTGAAATGATTGCAATTGTTTTTTCAATAATAACAGATGAGATCCTGAGGTACCTAGATACTATATTTCACAAATTAAAACTGAAAATTACTAGTAATAGTAAAAGTAAAAAGTGATGCGTTAATTTTGTCCAGGAGTTTATAATGTAGCATATACTCAATGCAGAAGAAATGTTTTCATTCAGAATAGTAATGCAGGGATTCCAGTGTCAAGTATGCTAATATTCTCAGGACACATTAGGTTGTGTTCCTGTCTCATGCCATCTTGTCAGCTGAATACAATAGTTGCTAAGACTCCAGGCAGAACAAGCAACGGGCGTCCTGTGCAGCTTCAAATAAAATTCAGGGCAGGTTGGGTGTATACAATTTAAAATATTTAATGATTAATTCCATATGCACCATTTAATATAACATGGGTTTGTCAGTGAATTCTTGGTTACATGGTTTCAACCAGTATCCTCTTAAATTTACTTCGCCCCAGTCTCTTCTCTATTCTAGCAGTAAAAGATTAGTAAATTCATAACTGTATTACTCCTATGTTATAAGCATGTAATTACTGTGATATCTTGATCTTGTTTAAGAAAATAATAGTTATGTCTTTAGTAGTAAATGTCATTTGGGTCAGTGGCAAAAGTAAACGGTATACTTTTTTAATTTGTTAATTGTTTGCTGCCTTACTTCGTTGAAATTCATACTTTATATATTAATAATAATAAAAGGCAATTTCAACAGGTATTTATTTTTATTTTAGCTTTATACGTATTTCGACATACAATATGTCATTATCAAAAGCATTTAATGAAGTAAACATTTGTAGTTGCTTGGGTAACAGCACACTGGATCTTGGTTTTGGGCTTGGCTTAGGTCTTCTATTCCAAAACTTCCAATAGCGGGGAATTTATGAGCTCAATTTGCTCATTCATTAAAGGTGTGTTTGTTAAAGTGTGTTTGTGAATTTGAAAGGCCTCGAGTATATCCAATTTACGTTTATTATCACAGAAGTGTAAAAATGTTATTATATTATGTGATGTCAATGCATGATTGTGTTCTAATAAGTGTTTAGCATAGTTAGATTTTTCTGGGTGTTTATATTTGTATGAGCGTATGTGTTCTTTATATCTGGTGTCAAAAATAAATATATATATTTCAATTCCTTATTTCGGTGATATATCGGAGAAAATTGCTAAAATTATAATCAAATCAAGTACATTTAAAGTAAGTTATAAAACAACAAAAAACACTTTCAACACCTTATTCAACGCAAAA
>JABXWE010011370.1:0-27942 GCA_014611495.1 Limonius californicus | reverse complement strand
TTTTTTGGTATCACTTTTTTCGTGATTACAATTTTGAAACTTTTATCGCGGATAACGATAGAGGGTCATAAGACAAATCTGTTAGTTTTTTGCCGAACTAGCTAGCTTTAAACTGAAGGGCGCTATGATTTTTTGAAGATTTTGAGTTTAACGCCCAATTACTCGAAAACGGATGAATCGATTCAAATGATTTTTATTTTCTGAATAGTATATGAAGGGTAAAATGAGGTGATATAAAAAGTTTTTTTTTGAAAAATTATAAGGGGCCTAAATTACGAATTTTCAAAATTTTGGAAATTTTCAAAAAATTATTTCTCAAAAACTGCTCCAAGGAATTTTTTTAAATTTCATATGTCGATAGACCTCGCAAGGGGCTATCGATATGTTTTTTGAAGAACTCCGTAATTTTCCTGTGGCGCCCTCTACGAAGCTTTGAAACTTCAAACTCCTTTAATTAATAAACGAAAAAAGATAGGAAGCTGGGGTTTTCACTGAATCGCTCAGTGCGTAATGGAGCATATGAATATGCAAAGAAATATTACACTCGTGGATTTATGTAAGCGCACCGGCCCCCTCCCCCCTCTTTTTTAGAAAAATATTTTTTTTATTCTAACGGTTGTTATTTGTTTGCGTCAAAGAATCTTTTTCCGCGAAAATAAAAAAAATCGATTTTTTATGCCCTAAAAATATAATTTCCAGGGACTTAGAAAATTTTACCTCGGTAGCAACAGCAATCGGTACTAGTTAGACCGCGCGACGTATATAGTAGAGAATGAAGTATGCCTGGTTGCATATTAAAAGGAAATTAAGGGTAAGTCTGTTCGTTACGAGGCAAGGTTTTAGGATAGCACTTGAACAACCGTTTTGAGGAAAATAACTCTACTGTTGAATAAAGATGATATGAACAGTTTCCAGTATGGGAACGTCCAGGGAGGCAGTCGCGTCCACTTATTCGTTATCGTATGATATCCATAACTCAGTGTTGAATATGGCTAATTGATTAATTTTTTTAATTAAGATACATGGATTTAGGTTTATAAAATAATAGCATTTAAAGATTCACTACTAACAAAATTAACTCTTAATACTTTACGAAAACGTAAATCAACAAACACACACTGAAATATCTTCCCCTAGTCTTTCTTATTTAGCCATTCTTCCTATCTTTCTCTTTTTTATCCGTTGATCGATAGCGTTCACAAACCGCTACAATTCAGTAACAGGTTTGTAGAAGCAATTTTCATGTCTTTTCAACAAATTGGGTGTATAACAGATTTCATTAAAATTGTACTTACATTTCTTAGACTTGTTAACGTTTTTCCAATTTCATTTCAATAATCTTTTCAGCGGATTTCTTAATATTAAGCAGAAATGAAAAGGTCAAATTCTCGTTTCAATGCGTTTCGGTTGAATTTCAGAGATAAATCTCTTGAGTAATTAATATTCAAGGTTGGTATAAGTAAAAATTGCTTATTTAATCTTTCTGGGACTATCAAAATAAAGACTGAATGTATATTTATCTACAGTGAAAAGAAGCCGTATAAAAGTCGAAAGAATGAGTAGGTACATAGATGGAATGGTAATGGTAATGAATAGTTATTGAAACATAAAATATAAATTTCAATTTATAATTAAGTCTACCTATACAAATTGCAGTTCAATGCACGTTTCGGAGATTGCTCCGTTCAGCTAGTCTTACCAGATACATGAGAGTAAAAATAAAACTAAATAATTACATATCGAAGAGAAAACGATTAATACTTTATCATTATTAATATTGGCGTTATTGCTACACCAGTGTCAAACGGTATGGAAAGCACTCTCGATGTCCAGCAGGATGATGGCGGGCATGCGCTGCCCGGTGTTGACGGCAACGGTTACGGCGGTATATAGCCGGAAGAGTAGATCGATGGTGCACTTGCCGAAGACGGATTCTTACTTGCAGGCTGGGCAACAAGCGGCGGTTATCAAGAAATCCGAAGAAGCTGGTAGGTGAGGTTGTCTCGTAAATCTTCCCCAGCACGTTGAGAAGGCCGATTTTGGGTTCGAGCAGTCTTTCCTGGATTTAGAGATCATCACGACGCAGGAAAGTATCCTAAAGGAAGGGAACAGTTGTAAATAAAAATGAGTAACGTAAAAGAGATTTTGGGAAATTGGCACAATTTCCAGGGGCTGTGTTTTTGCAGGAGGCAATAGTCGCATTGACCTCCTTCTCTGCCTCGAAAGGAAGTAGGATTTCGCCTCTAGAAGTGGGTTGAAGATGTTCTTGTGGGATGCAGAAAAGGGGGAAGACGGAGAGGTCAGTTTTGATCTTCTCAAGTACACCTTTTCGATCATCTCAGCAAAGATATCGGCCTGGTGTTGAGTGTCCGTAGAGATCTCCTTCTCGTGGTCGGGCTGAGTAGCAGAGTAATTGCGCTGACAGGTCGGTCTGAGAGCTTTCTCCAAAACTTGGCGGCATCCGTATAATCGAGACTAGAGCAGACAGTATTCCAGAGGGCATCTTGGAACCTGGCGGTCTACAGCCAGACAATGGCATTTAGTAGGTTCCACTGAGCCTTTACCTAGGGGTTTCCTGTTCTGATGAACTCGTGTACAAGCGGCTCTACTCGCGTATCAGCTGGATATTATTGGGCGGAAGTAGTAGACTGTTGGTGTCAAAGGTTCTGGCGCGAAAGATGCGCTTCACTGCTTCCTGAATGATGGATTTGAGATGGCTATTATCATTATTCAGCTTCTGGATGTTGGTTGGTGGCTTCAATAGGAAATGTCTTAATAAAATAGTTTTAAGCAAATCACAACAATTGTTTACGTTAAATCCTTTACGATTTGAGTCCTGCAACCAATAGCAAAAATAGATCAATAAGTGATGTTTTTAACGTTACAATTAGTTCTTTTAAATAACGTATCACTGAAAAAGTAAAGGAAATGAATTGGGCATGTCTGGTCAGATCCTTGCTTGAAAAATATTATTATTTAATTTAACAAAGGCCTGCGTTCAAAACTGTTATTAAATAAAACAATAGGCAGGCCCTCTGGGTTATAACGAGATTTTGGTGAGTGCAAATATTAGTTTGTTACATTCACCACCCATAATATGCGTAAAATTTAGACAAATTATTCGCAATATTAAAACATCATATACCATTTTTATCATCGATAACAAACAGTTTTACTATAAAAAATGTCCGATATCTTAGAAGAAGCAGTAGCTACAATAGAAGAAATAAATACATACGGCTACATATACGAGAATGGTTCATCAATTATTGTCCCTAACATGCAGGTAGTGACCGACAACTGCTTAATTTTTTTCCTAGAAATTTCAGTTAGTGTCATTAATATATGCCAAATTGCAGGTGCCTATCCTCTTGTTTATAAAAGTTATACATTTAATATTACTGTACTGCTGGGGATTTTGTTGAAATGGAAAAATTCGATGCAAGAGCTATGATTAGAGCTTGGATAGTTAGGCAAATTGTCTTTTTTAATAAATGGAAGGATTAAAGGCAGACCCAATTTTAAATCCGTTTGAGAACGCGTGCACTTCAAAAATGCAAATTTTATTTTGCCTTTTTTGCCTTCTTTGCGTCTTTTTTAGGATTCTGCCTTTTTCAGGAATTTCCTGTTTTTCTTGCCTTTTTGTGCCTTTTATGGTATATTAAATTAAAATTTTAAGAAATTTAGTTCTTAAATCCTCAATTTAAAAAAAATTGTGCCAGCAATTTTCCAAGAAAAATGCATATTTTAAATTTCTGAAATAAATAGTAGAAAGTATTATTCCCAAGCACTTAAAGCTAGAGATTTGAACCTGTTATCTGTCAAGCGTTTGTTTACGTTCTAGCTCAATGCTCAACAAACGAAGTTTATTAGGTTTTACCCTTTATTATTACCGGCTAAAAATTTCTCAGAAGGATTATTTTCTTGAGATTAATTTTAATGAAGGGACCAGTATTGTCTCAGGAGAAAGTTTTCTACTGAATCAGCCTCACAATTTTCAGACGTATAAACATTGTGATTTGTGAAGTGCATCGACTGTATTTCAAGTAATTTTGCATTTTAAAAATGCCAGCAGTTGTTTTTATTTTAACTTGAATAGATATTTTGCTGTTGCTTTTTCCCTGTCAGTTAAACACCGTTTCTTTTAATTTCCTCGAGTATTCTTCAGAGTTTGTAATATTTTACTTTTTCTGTCTTTTTCGGTAAATTTACCTTTTTTTTTTCGTTAATGCCTTTTTTACTTTATTTTTGCCTTTTTAGTGCCTTTTTAAATCTTTTTTTTTGCCTTTTTGCCTGCCTTTTTCGAGACTTTATTTTGCCTAACTATCCTAGCTCTAATTATAATAAAATACCTTTTTAAGAAGAGTTTATCAACGCAGGAAATTTATAATGATAAGTCCGGATTGTTGAGTGATTTTCCTCCGTCGTATCAAGTAATTAAGAATTGGTGCTGGAATTTCAAACTAGAAAGAAAGTCGTGTCAACATGCACTAGGTACTGGACTACCAAACCAAAAGCTGTTGTTACTCATGAAAATATTGATTTGGTCCATCATATGGTACTGAGTAAACGAAGGACTACGGTCAAATATATTCCTGAGACATAAGGCTTTTCCATTGAAAGCGTTTGCACGAGGAATTGAGGCTGAAAAACCCTGCGCACAACGGATTCCGAAAATATTGTTACCTGATCAGAAGCGGGCCAAGTTTTTCACTGCTGCGAGCAATTTACAATTAATGGACACGGATTAGATTGATTTTTGAAAGATTTGTAACTGAAGCTGAAATATGGATTCATCACTTTGATCCAGTGCTAAAACGGCAGAGTATAGAATGGCGGTATCGTGGCTCCCTGCCTCCACGAAAGTTCACACGACTTCATCGGCCGGAAAGATAATGGCAACAATGTTTGGGATTGCGAGGGAGTTCTTGTTCATTACTTACCTCGTAGTCATAGAATCACGAGAGAATATTCGCCAGATCTGGCCCCTAGTGACTTTCACTTGTTCCCCAAATTAAAAGAACATCATATTTCTGACGATGAAGAGGTGCTGGCTCCTGCGAATGAGTGGTATTCAGTAGAGGACAAAGAGCTTCTTCCTGAAGGCATTCAAGCATCATCGTTATACTAACTGTGTTAACATTTTAGAGGAGTATGTAAAGGAATGAAGGTGTTTCAAATGTATGTCATTTACTTCTATATGAGGAATAATAAATGATGAGCCACCCTCGTACATACATTTTAACTACAACATTTAATGTGTTCTTCTTTTAATAAGCATTGATGCTAGTTGGTTTTGTACTTCAAATGATAAGTACTGACACTGGGAAAATTAGATTCAGGAACGTGTCAAAATTGTCTAAAATTTAAGGATTACCTAAATTGCACTGGTAAAGCCTTTTGTGGCCCGGCATGAAACCCTTAAATGCCGCGAATGGAAACTACAACATCCAACACATAATAATGAGGAAACTTAAAATTACAAACTTTAAGGACTAAACATATTTACGTTGCAATGCAAATCCAAATATTTGTTTCACAAACGCTAATTATATACGGGATTTCGTCGTATATGACCTTATCTTAAGAGAATTGGGTAGGATTAGCGAGTACATTTAAACAAGGGAAACTATAAAATTGACGTACATATGTATAGAATCGTCATTTAAGAACGTTTTCTGCTCTGTTTTCAGGGACTTCTTCGCTTTCTTCTAATTCTCTGTATATTTACATAAATTCGTTTTAAGAAAATTTAGTTTCTGAAGATCAAGTCACTGAAAATGTTTTCGGTTAAATTGTTTTTGTAATAGGGTTTTAAGGCAGTGGCAGACCAGCGAGGTATTCTACCTAGAGAAGCTTCTCTAGAGTGGAAGTGTTTACGCACTTCCTATGGCTCAGAACCAACGCTAATCTGCAGGTCCTCTGCGTTTCTGATGTTTTCACAAAGGCATAGAACAGAAGACCACTATGTTTCCTATCACGTAAAGTAGTTGAAGAAGATTAAATTTAGACATTTTGCCCTTTGTTGGCCGAAATATATGATCAAAGAGAAATCCGTTTAATTTACAACATTTATCACCGTGGCCTCATTAGACTTTCGAAATGAAATGTTCATTTTGTGCGTTTACGGTTACCAGATATTCGTATAACAACTGGGACCGACAGCTCTGTCTGTTCCAAAGCAGGCGCTATCAACATGTATATTCTTTGAGGCTTTCGCGGTTTCTCGAACTGTCAATATTACAATTTACTTTCGACTTAGACCGCGTCGTCATTTGGGAACTACACCCAGCATTATCAGGTAAGGCCCGACCTGTAGCTTGTCTGCCTTTACAAGCATTTGCTCTAGAAGTTTGAGCCATATTTGTTCGTAGGCCCTGCCTCCCTAAACAGGGCCGTGTGCTTATATTAATCAAATTAACTAATATAAGTAATATTGACGATATCAACATGATTTCCACAAACATAAAAATTTACATTTTACATTTGAATTGAATATTGTCGACCATTTCTGCCTTTCTCTTCCTAGAGCCACTATTAATAGATTTCACTGATGTATCCATTATCACTGCTTTCTATACTAAATAAACCATATAAACGAAAACAACTTTTCGTAGATACAATGTTCTTCCTAAAATTACCCTCCGTTGGAATCATTAACGTCTTAAAAGATATTTAAATTTTTTATTAAATAGATGATTTGGAAATAATTTATATATAGGACATGAAAAACGCTAAACTTATTCATCAGCTAATAATTTAAATACGCAAATGTAGGAAAATTTCAAACTGACTGTCCTTGCTCTATTTCCCTTCTTCTAACAATATTAACATAAGCAAAAGCAGAAATTGAAAACTAAATATTCGCATGTATGAAACTTGCGTAAATACCTACTTGTACTGATTACAGCAGTAGTTATCTATTATTTGGATATACTAAAGACATTCCGCATGGAACCGTCAAAGACAATTTGTTTGAAGGATTCTCTTGACGTCATTACTGAAGGAAGCCGTTTGTGACGACATTCAATAAAGAAATTGCAAGCGTTTGTGATGACGCAAATGTAGCGTTCGTGTTTATTCCGCATATTTACTAAGTTTCGAGAACAATTATTCACCAGATAAAACTGTGATTCATTGTGTATATGAGAATATAAATTAATATTAAAGCGCCGAAGAAGAATGTCAACACGAAAAGCATAAGTAAACACTGAAAGCGAAATGAATCTATAATGTGCACCTCTGTAATATCATTAGTATTCAGAGATTTTATGAATTCGGATGCAAACACAAGCAGAAGTTTTAATACATAATTTTATATAAGCAAAAACTGGAATAGGATTAACTCAGCAAATAATATTATTTTAAAGAAAAGTTCAGCCAAAATTTGTAAGAACTGTAAGGGTGGTACTAACAAATCAAGAAGTATTTGTTTCTTAAAGAGTTTTAATACATAATTGTCTATTTAGCATTGACTTTATTCAAAATTTATTTGCTAGTCAAATGTCAGATATAATATATTAAGCGTATATGATTGCAGCCAATGGTTGGATGCCGAGATAAAATAAGATTTAATAGGGGGTTTAAAATGTGCAAAACTAAAGAAGAACGTAATTTAAACAGAGTAGTATATAGTATATGTGTTACGGTTAAAGACCGAAATTGGACAATGACAACATTGACCGGTCATTGTTGTCAGTGACTAATTTGACTGGCCAGTGTCAAAATTGTCTATTATCCATTCCCAGTAGTTAATCTGCGGAATATTTCAACATTTGTAACTTTAATCGGTCAGTGACGTCAATAGTCAGCTATACGTGACCAATGTATATCAACGAATTTATTACTACTTGCAGCATGATAAACTACTATGGCACTTTAAGTTGAACCATTTTCCCGATGCATGAATAGTTATTGGTAGCACATTTTTCTTTGCAGTGACACTTTTATAGCCTTGTCCGCCGCTAAAGGATATTTTGACACAATTTCACGAAGGCTATATTCATAAGATTTAACGTCTTACATATTAACTAGTTCTCCTTTGCAACAGAAAACTGGATTCTTGTGTACAGTTGCCTCAACGTTTCTTTGGTCGTGCTTAATCTCAAAACCTACACAACAGCGTCTAAATTTCTAGAATCTGTACGTCTTGTATCAACAGTTGGAATCGGGCGCTAAAACCGTATCACATTTTTTAGCTGGTCCAAACGCTCTATTTGACATTTTCATTCTTTGGGCTTCCATCGATTCTCGTGCGGAATTGTTCGACCTCGATAGTTTCAGACTGGAGACATAATCTGTAAGATATTTCAATCGCATCATTCTCTTCCCGAGTTCTACTGCAACTATTGTGTACAGACGCTGCACATACTACGCAGACATACTCAGTTGTTACTTCAGAATACACACAACAACTACTACTGATCATCAGTCTGATTCTACTTGATCTTCCATGTTACTTCCTTCATTATCTTTGAAATCGTTACTGATTGATTTATTATGATCTAACTTCATGTAGAAATGATACTGAGACAAGACCAACTCTAGCTTTGCATCCAAATACCTAGGAAAAATGTCAGCTGATTCTGTAGAACAATGCAATGTTTTTAACATTGGCCAACGGTGAACGGGCAATTATGTCAATAGCCGACCTATGACGTTGTTTTCACACTGCTACATTAAATTACAATATTTCCCAATATAAAAGGCCAATGACGAGAATGACCCGCTAATGTCAACTGTGCCCAAATTCTATAAGCAAACACGTCTTTGGCCGGCTATTCCTGTTAATGACCGCGTTTCGTTCTTTGACTGTCTGTAACATATATCAGTAGTTTTTTAGACCATTAAAAAATACCTATAGTACCTATAAATTGTGATTTCAGGTATTAAGGTCAATACAGATAACAAATGCTTTCACGATCGAAGTTAGTAATGGAAGTGCGTATTCCTGTGTTGGACCTACCATTGTTGAAAATACGCTGAAGCTGACTTCTGTAAGAAATCTCATTAGGAATATCAAGTATTCAGAACATTATAATAAATCATTTTATCGAGATCAAGTTAAACTTCTTAATATACACTAAATCGTAGAAGTAAAGAATCCTGCAGAGACCCTTTGTCGGCTGTGTTGTCTGGTCGATATTGGGCAAAAGACGAATTTGAATAATTTTACTCCGAACCTGATTGATAACGTTGACGGTATGGATGTAAGGGAAAATCCTTTTTTGCCTAGGAGTATTTGTGTTTTAAAAATAAAAAGTAAGATTGTAAGTCCGAGTTGATGACTGCTTCCTTGTCCCATTTCTGAAAGACCAGACTATAATTTTCGACTTTAAAAACTAAAGCCGTTAAGCAGATTTATGACGGAAAGTGTTTGTGTCGGATGATAGTGAGAATTGGCATGGAATTATCTGTCAGTGTGCTTAAAGTGATTGTAGGAATAAAATCCATCGAAAAAAAATTCACGGAAGAAAAATCCAGGAATAAAAATTCATCCTATCAAGGCATTGTGTTTCAGAATATTATCAAGAGATCAAAAAAAACTGATCCCCAGCGGGCTGTGGAATGAAAAGTCACGTCTTTTCTAGACTAAAGCAATGTTTATAATGTCAATTTCAGGTTAGGTTGTGTTAGCTAGAATTAAATAATAATGAAACGTCATTTTTAGAAGGAGAAATCTATTATTGCGCAACAGTAAAAGAAATGAATAAGCCTGAACTAATGTAATGATCCCGTAGCTCATCATCGTGAAGTTCATTTAAGAAAGGTTGCAATAATTCTTTCCTGTACCTTGCTGCAGTTAGCGTGCCTTCGAAAAATATTGGTCCAACTAACCTACGACGACTCATTGAAACCCAGACTCCTATTTTCTATGGATGAAGGGGAGCTTTAATTGTAACGTGTGGATTCTCGCTTCTTCAAATCCGCATTTTCTGCGAATTAACATACCCATTAAGGTAAAACCAGGCTTCGTCGGTAAAAAAGGTTAAATTTAGCTGCTCATCATTGAGATTATCCAAAAACCAACGACAAAACTGAACTCTTTTTGGATAGTCCTGTTCTAAAAGCTCCTGAACGGAAATAAACCGGTAAGGATGCAGATGCAAAGCTTGTCTCAATATTGTGTGGCATGTACCGTAACTTAAATCATCAACTTGCTGACATAAATGTCTAATTGGTGTCTTTGGAGCCTCGTCAATTCGTTACTCTTACAGTTTCAATTAAAGCAGGTACTATATTCTTTGGCCTAGCAGACCCTTGTTTCCTTCCAACACTCCTCGAAAATTGCTGACTAAATTCTTAAGCAAAGCATAAAATTTTCGGTATGTAATAATTTCATTGGGATACCTCTCCCGGAATTCCACAAAACAAGGAGGAATCGAATAGGTCCATTCTCCGTCAACTTGAAAGCCATCCCGTAAGATTCAATAATGAATGCTCTCCGAAATGTATTAAAAATAATTTTAACAATCCGTCAGATTCGTATCAAAAAAAAGATAACTAATTTATATGACATCATAAACATTCCTTTAGTCTAGTAAAGACGTAACTTTTCATTCCCCAGTCCGCTTAGGATCAGCTTTTTTTCGATCTCTTGATATAAGTATTGTGGATTTCTGTAGTCGTTCTGATTATGGGGTGTTAATGTTTAGATGTAGATGGATAAATGCACTGCAACTGAGAAAACTGACAATCAATAGGCCGAACAAACACGGACTATTATATTAAGGTAGCAAAAATATAAAGCAAGAAGGTATTTTTAAATATTTGACAAGAATCCTTAGTACTAACACAAATATGGACGAGTAACTGCATGTTAGCTTACATGTGAGTGTAAAGCTTCGAAGACCATGCAAAATGAATGAACGATATCGAATAATTTTAAATAAAAACTTACATATCTATTTATGTATGTGCCGACACATATTGTAATGAGGATAATGAAAATCCTACTAAAAAATCAAACTCTATGGAAATGATATATTTGAATAATGCGCAAAAAGTAGCAAAAACGGAAGTGAAAATATAATGGAATTAGAAACAGATTAAAGCTAAGCCATAAATGGAAATGAAGCTAACCAGTTGTAGTGGGTTAAACATATGCATAGGATAGAAGAGGAAATCGGCATAGAAAACTTCGGAAAGCGAAAGTAATTGGAAAAAGAACCCGGAATAATATAGAAAATGTAAACCGGCGGATGAGACAGAATCAAGGGCAAACTAGTAGTGAACAGGAAGAACTGAGCAAAAATGTGTGCTTAAAATGACAATTGTGGTAAAAATACATGTACTACAATAAATTTCCGACAAAATGTGCACGTAGTGGATGATGACATAAACTCAACATTATTACCGGTCAGAGAGGTGCAGACAAGCAGACAAAGAAAAGTGTTAGGGATGTACGCCCCAGAGTGAATTCGAAAGACCAGAGTCAAAAGATAACACTTAAACATTTATTTGAAGCATTTATT
The DNA here is from genome assembly GCA_014611495.1 of Limonius californicus. Taxonomy (NCBI): domain Eukaryota; kingdom Metazoa; phylum Arthropoda; class Insecta; order Coleoptera; family Elateridae; genus Limonius; species Limonius californicus. Next base: position 16,468 of record JABXWE010011370.1, on the reverse strand, counting down.
TACAAATACAGTTTACAGCTAAAGGGCTATCTTGAAACTAAACGGTTTGTGGCTACCCTGCAACAGGTAATGTTGCGAGGGGTAGGAAGGTCCATAAATTTGCATACTTGTTCAGCTGTACAAATGTAGAAAACTTAGTGTACAATAGACACGAAATACATAACTACAATTGCCTGAAAGCCCTTATACAATGGAATGGGCAATTCCAAGAATGCGTAAACAAACATTGTTTAGAATACTTAGCAACAATGTATGTTTGCACGAGCTTAAATAATGAGTAGTTTATCTAGATATAAAAACTAGAATTTAGTCATAAATATACGTATAGGTAATGTCTATTCTTTTGAAAAATTGGATGAAAAGAAAAGACGTAAGGTTTGAGTCCTTCATTACTGTAGATAATTGCTAGTAGAATTGATTATTAAACAGGGAAGTTCTATTCTTTCAAAAAATCTGAAGATTTTAGCAATTTTCTTGCTAAAATTTATATTGATTCTGGGAGTATCTCAAATTCGGTTAGCTTAGTAGATTTTCGATTGTGAATCAACAGTTGTTAAAAATACAAAAGAGCCAGGAAAAAGAAAGTTGTGAAAAGGGGATTTTTGCCCTACGGTGATATCAGAAATATACTGGGTAAAGCAAAACGAATTGAGATGTTTTTCCAATATATTTTTTAAAGTGTCTGGCCAAACTGCACCTTGAATAAGTCCTGATGATTAAACATTGGCGGAATTCCCAAAAAATTAAATTAGGGGAGGATACGACCATATGAGCAGTCTTAAGGTAACGGTGTAACTTTTTTAGATGAGTCTGTTAGAAGGATGTGGAAGAATCCTCAAGGAAATTTCTAGTATATTATGTTGAAATTATATTGTGTTATAGTGGAATTGAAATATTTGGAGAGTATTGAGCTTTTAAAGGATATAATTATTCCAGGAAAAGTATTTTCAATTTTTGAAGCGGTTTGGATTTAGACATACAAAATCTTGGGTCTGGTACAACTGGGCGCCGCCAACTGGGAGCCGCCGACTAGGCGCCGGCGACTGGGCGCCAAGCCAACTCGGCGCCAAGCCAACTGGGCGCCCAGCAACTCGGCGTCAAACCAGCTCGGCGCCAGCCCAAAACTAATATTTAAATTAAAAAAGGAATAAAGCCACACCCTAAGAAAAACAATACTAAAATAAATCCATAGGAAAAAAATCCAGGGAAATAAAATCCAAATTTTGAAAGTTGCTATTCTGCAAAACACTTAACTTCTTTTCGCTTCATTCTATAAATCAGACTCCTTTTTCTATTATTTTGCTTAAGTGCTATATTTCTTTTTCTCTACCTCTTTTTATGTAATAATTAACACTGTGTGATTTTGACAAACTTTAGTTTTTAAATTAACAAATTTATATTTACATTCTTAACTTAAAGTTAATTGTGCGAGTAGTGTGGCCAACAGCCCGAATAACATTTTCTAACCTGACCTAACCTAACCTAACCTAACCTAACCTAATCTAACCGCCTGTACTATGAGGCACCATTACGAAATTGTTAGAAATTTGTAAATTGTTTGTTGTAAACAGAAAGTTTTCTAGCGTTTGTCAAAATAATAATATCCTGCTGAGGATTTAGTAAAAATTCATGGTAAAATTTTGTGTTGCGTTATGCCTGTGTATAACTTGGCTCCGATTTGGGCTGGCGCCCAGTTGGCTTGACACACAGTTGGCAGGCGCCCAGTCGGCGGCGCCCAGTAGGCGGCGCCCAGTTGGTGGCGCCCAGTTGTCCCTTACCGCAAAATCTTATGGAACAAAGATGATCGACTCATGGTGAGTTCTTTAGTGAAGTATCTGTTTAAAGAAACTATAAAAAACTAGCATTTATCATCAACTGCCTTTCATATAGAACAAAATAAATTTCACAGCAAATAGTGGTTGTGACATTTCAATTGCATTCCTCAAATAAGTTTTTACGGAATTTTCAGTATGAAGAAAATAAAGAATTTCTTAAAAACTAAACGGCGCTTTATTTTATTTACCAGCTTGTAGCCGACCTTTACAACTTACCTTTCATGTTTTCTTATGAAGGTAGCGCATTTGTGGGTGCGTATTTCCTGCTTGGTAGTGTAAGTTTAGTGTTAGAATCCTTTGGATAGCATTTCTTATCCTTATCGTCTACCATAGTTATACATAGATTGCTAATTCTCTTAAGAAATTCCAAAATCGAGGATAAATTCACTTCTATATGACATTCGTCGTATGTCGATATGTTAATCCATGTATTTATGATACATACAGAAGATACGAAAATATGGAAATCTGTGACAGATCGTATTGATTTAATTTAGCGAAAATTCATGATAATAATTAACTGTTTTAGATTTTAATAATAAAAATAATGAAGTAATGCAAGAAAAAATTAACAACTTTTTAGCGTTTGTTATTTTAGTACAAGCATTATCTCGCTTTATTAATTATTTAATTTATATTTTATTAGTAGGTGATATGTACACCAATTTCTAATATATATTTTGCTTCTTCTTATTATCAGTGTAGTAATTGTGATAACTTGTGACTAATTCAAACGTAGCTCCATACCTTAATTCCGTATTCCTTATACGTATCTCAATTTTTCTATGACCTCCTCACATAAATGCGTTCATTGCATAAGGCACAAATTGTTGTACCATGGGGTAGGAATTTACTTCAGCCTACCATTTTCAAAACAACTTCCATGAAAGAATCACTGCTATTTAAAAACAATAAACATTTAGGTTCGTAGTTAGCAGTTACAATTATTTACAAAAAACACAACTTACAGTTGTTTTACTGTTATATATTATTTCGAAATAATCTTAATAACAAGGGTCACGGTAGTATCTAAGACAACATGTCACAGTTTTTCTATTTTTGGAAAATATTGTTATATAGAATTATAATTTCTGCGACGTGTTATATTTTAGTGTAACCTTAATAATCTTTTTTGTTAATTTCCGCTAGTACTAAAACCTTGATTAAGTATACCCCTTGCATGGGGAACAAATCGGGGGAATGTAAGATAAGCTCAAGGTTGTTTTATAACGATTTGTTAGAATGTTATAAATATTATATAAATTCTAACACATATTCCGTGGTCTAGTGGTAGCTTAGTTGGTACAGAACTCGCTTTCTGGGCAAAACGTCGATTATGATTTGGGTTTGATTCCCGCATATAAAAATCTTACGCTGCAACACACCATACAAAATTCCCGAACTCGGTTGGCTCTGGCTCTCGAATTTATTTAACGTTAAACTGCAGTTAGTCTGTATTTCAACCTTGGCGCTGAGGAGAAACACGTTGTAAAAGAAAAGTGCCAGCGCCAAGCAGTGCGACAAACAGCACACATTATTTTAGGCACATATTACTGTAATTTTGATTTTGAAGCTGACCAGCTCGGAAAATATAACAAAAATCTGAAAATTATATTATCAAGGACATGAGGAATTTGTTCACGTTTTCAGCAGTTTATAAAGTTACACGGGCACAACTTGTTTAGTTCTAAAAACACTCGCCCCATAATAATAATAAATAATACATAATATCAGCAAACATTAAGTAATTCAGTAAAAAATAGATAAAAATAAACTGAGTTTGATAGCAAAACATTTGTTTTCCTTGTTTATCAACCAATATACACAATAACGTTGCTTTTAAACTTAAGATTATATTAATGGAGGAAAAAGATAGAAGTTGACGTTACTTCAAAAGTGAGACATTGATAGCGTAACTTCTAATTTAAAGTCAAAAGGTATTTTTTCCAATGTACATCCCTTCGAAGTTTTTAGCTTTAGACAAATTAGTATTCATGTATACCTTCAAATTCTGTGGTATATATTCATGTTATAATACCATGGGAAGCAGATAAGGAGAGGGTAAGAGAGGAAAACGCTTAGGCCCTTATCAACCGCATTTTACTTTATGGCATTTTTACTTGTGATTAAAAAAAGTTATCAAGCAGAACGTAGGCGTTGTTACGGGACAAACGGGCTTTTCCGTCGACCCGAAACCGGATAGATGGAAAAGGCCTACAGCTTAGCTCAGAGGAGTAGGGGGAGTTCGCGAAAATCGCTTACGGGAGGAAATCTTCCTAGTTGTGTACAGGGTAAGTCAAAATTAGTGGGCGCTACCTTCCAAATCCGGCTGATTGTAGGTCTTCGTGGAAGGTCGAGAGGCCAACAGCTTACGGGAATGGAACTCACCTTTATTGTGCCTCCGCCTATATATATGAAGCTTGCAAAATACATACACAAACAAATACAAAAGACACAATAATAAGAGGCAGTAAAGTTTTAACACATATAATTAGACTATTAAAAATTTCACATTACAAAAAAATTACAACAAATGATAACTTTATGATTCTGGATTACATATCTTTACTTTTAGAACGTTTAAAAAAAACTCGCCGCCGCTGGTGCAACGATGTTTATTTTTTTTCCATACAGCTAGGTGCCCAGGGACGCCGGAGTTCACAAGAATGAAACAGGATATAATTTTGTTAGCTTTGAAATTAACAGCAAACACAACAATATGAGACTGAAGGTCGTTTTTCTAGTTACATGAAAGCAAAATGGTTCAATGGTTGAAGTTTGCAAGTTAACGCGAACAAAAAAAAAGGTTTCTTTCTCACAACACAAAAACTAGATCTTTACCTTGAATTTTCGGAGACTGAAGTGGGAAGACAGACAGACAGGCAGGCAGAATTTGGTTCACAAGATGATGATAAAAATTCACCGGTACGCCTCTAAAGACTGGGTTGAATGGAATCAATACCAAGGGCCCGCAACTTTGATGCGCTCTTCACACCTACGGTAACAGCAGAGGGACAGGAGCTGGGCTCCTTAATCCGCCGAAGGCGATCGGCTAATTCACAAAGAATTGCCTTTACCGGGATTGAATCCAGTGCGTTTTCTTAGAATCCGACAGTAGTCGATGGTCTGTTTGTACCCCTTGGTAAAACAGCGAGACAAAACTCACACATAAAGGACACCCCTCGAAAAAAACGCAAAAGCCCCCCTGCAGCACTTAACTTAATTACGGCCCTTCCCCGATTGGTGGAATTGGGAAGACCCAAAGCCATTCAAGATGTAAGGCCTGTAAAACGCAACGCGACCCTTCATTCCCCCAAAAGATTGAACCATATTACGAAATATCATGAAATGTTCTAGAAAGCTCTGAAACGTAAATTCTCGGAAGTGTCTAAGATCAGGCGCGAGAAAAACAATATTCGGCAATTTCGGCTTTCAAAACGAAACTGTCAACATAATTCAATCTTAGAAAGACGCAAAAGAACCAAATCTGTATTCAACCTAAAGCTGCAATTAAAACCGCGGTTTTAAATCCTGTAGAACGACAATCAAATTAAGAAGTTAATTCATATAAAGCAGCAATTTTTTAAAGAACATAACAGCGTAGCCCTCATGTTCAACTAGTATTTATGAATAAAGCAGTCCACTTTACCTTAATGACCATCTTTCACATAAATTTGTATGTAGAACGTCAGCAAACTTTCAAAATCGGCTTATTCTCTTTAAAGATCTAACCAGTATTCCGTGGCCGGAGGGAGAATAGTTTCTACTCCCTACAGACTTAAGCCAAAACTTATTATTGTTAGCTTAGGACTAGTTAACAAGAAAGTAATTTAAACAGATCGCAGTCACATTTAGTCACAAACAAATAACTTGATTATAGCATATTTTTAATTACTAGTACAACTATATTTAGATGCCTTTTAAAACTTTTGGTTAAAAAGATTTAATTTAATTTATACATCTATAGAACAGATCTATAAATGCATAAATTTAAGTCTTATTGTAAATTAAGATAGACTATCTGTACAAATGTGTAACATTCAGTAAAATAAATGGGATATTTACTATTTGTCCTGAAACAATTTCTAAGCGAATCACAAAAACCATGTGGGATGAAGAAAATTGATAACTTGCGGAACAGTAATATTAGCTGTCGCGTTTCATGTAACAACTTAAATAATTTTTTCCTGAACATACATTTGATATGTCCGGAAATTCGATATCTTATCTAAGGGTGCAAAGAACCCACAACCGCTGCTTATGATCATAATTGTGTTTCCGCTTACATTATGTTTCTGAGTTTGCGTAAATTTTACCCAGAGGGATTGCCCAATTATCGAGGAAAGCCGAGCGAAGATAGAAACTATTGATCTGGATGTATTTGTCAAATTTAAGGTAAACATTCTGAAGTACGCTGTTTGTAAGTTATTACATTACGCGATTTCATGTTCGTCTTTATTTCTCTATTTCATGCAGTTTTATAATAGAAAAGTCCATGTTGAATGCGATACATATAATACATATTACGATGGAAAATTTTGGCTATGTTAGTAGGTACGTATCGTCAAGCACTTGATTACAATAGGTTGTGTATATTCCTACTCGGTAGTATTTTAAATTCTAATGATGAATTATACTTTACCATTGTAGATATATCTTTTCATTTAATTTTTTATAGAGACGGTATTCGCCCTGAAGGTAAACTTCCAAGTTTACATCGATTAGCTCTTACGTTCATTAACTATGTATTAGTTAACCCAGATGTTCAACACAAATTTCCTCCTTAAATAAATATCAGCCCTCCAGTGTTAGATAATAAATGTATTCCTACCTATTAGATATACATAAAAAAATTTAGTTAGAAACCACAGATCTAAATCAAAATCTTTATATATTAATTCCGTAGCCCTTCCACCTGTATCAATGTTTCATGCAAACGGGACTTTGCTACAACTCAGATTTTTACTTGCCAATTACATCATTATTATTAATTCGTATGACCGTGGTGGAACCTGGAGTCGGTGCTTTAAGACCTAACTAGCGCCGCTGACTTGATTTAACGACTACTACCGTAGTGGTAGCCGGGACCGACGGCTTGAATGTGCCCTACGTAGCACGGCACGGTTGCTGTTGTTTCTTACAGTCTAGTAGTGACCTCAGCCTGCGTTCTTTTACTTTGGTGACCGTTTGTACTAAACCAGTGGTTGTTCTCCAGGGGGGGGGGGAGATCGCTATATAGGGTTAAAAGAGTCGCAAGAGGATTTCCAAAATAAAAATAAATGCCTTTTCAACACATCTATTTCTGCCTTTTACAAAGTAAACAAAAATAAATCAAAACTAAATATATATTTAAATGTTCAATAAATACAGGAAGCTAAACATACATAATAAACATAAAAATAAGTTGCAAACTAAAAACATTAATATGATGTATGTGTTTGTTTTTCAGAAACTAGCTTTTCAAACCTGGGCTCTGTATTCTATACACATACAATATCTTTTTCAAGTTTGAGGTGATTTCTTACTTTTGTTTTGATGTCATAGACGAAAAACTTAATTCGTACAAATATGATGTAGGAAATGACCCAAAACACTATATAGCTTTGTCCACAAGCCAGACGTATTATTGCATTCTTTTGGTTCACAGTTGATCTAAGCTTTGGGAAAAGAAGTCTAGTTTCAACATTCCATCACATGATATTTCAATAAGTTTTCCTTTCATGTTTGTAGAAATTTGGTTTAACGTATTTGTCTAAAAACGGATTCAGCATCCATTTGTTATTGTCATAAATGTTACTCCTATGAATTTCTTTGAGATATAGTCAATAAGCTAATGTTTTAAATTGTGCAAACTAACTTGCATGACTGCAAAAGCGATCTCAGAATTTATCATATTATCATCCTTAACTAAGTCTTCCATGAGTTCTTGAATTAGTCAAACTTCTTTTTTACAATTGAAGAAATCAAGTTACTCTATAAATCCGTTAATTTTGCCCGTAGCTGTTATTATGTTAATATCGCAGCATTACCAACTGCTATGCAGAGTGTGTAAGTGCTCGAAAATATCAGTTAGGAAAACTAGCCTAAGAAATATATTCTTATATTCTGGTTTCTCATCTTGCATGTACATCAAAAGTTTCGTATTTATCTGGAAAACTCTTTTCAAGACGTTCCTCCTCGAAGGCCATCTTATTTCCGTGTGATGAAGAAGTTTTGCGTATAAAGAACCCATGTTTCCGCAAAAGTTTCGAAGCATAAGAGTATGCAATGCTTTTCCTTTGATGCAATTTACCACTTTAATAACATTTTTCAAAACACAATCCATTTCAGTAGGTAATGATTTTGATGCAAGAGTTTCTCAATGTAAAAATAGTGTAGCCATTTTGCATTATCTCTTTTAATCTGATAATAAGACCAGAGCGATGTCCTGTCATAGCCTTGGTGTAATCGGTGTTTATAGCAACGCATTTTGCCCATTCAATCTCGGACTTATTACTACTTTGCATGAAAGTGTCGAATATATATTATCCGGTGGTATTGACCTCTAATGGAGTACAAAATAAAATATCTTCTTTAATACCATGTCCAGTATTGTTTCTTACAAATGCTATAAACTGGGCACAATTTCAAATATCCGTGGATTCGTTTGTCTGTAATGAAAAGTACGTGCACCTTTTAATATTTTCAACAACTTGTTTTCAAATATCTTTTACCATATCACTTATTCTTCTTTGGATAGTATTATTAGAGAGGGATATTGTTGTCAGCTTGGCAGCTCCATTTTCTCCAACTATCATTTGCTTCATTTCAACAGATCTCCAGTAGCTGTATGTGGATTATTGGTTTTTGCAATGCCAAATGCAACTCGATAACTTGATCGTAGTGCTTCTTCATTAGTAGTGGTTGCTGATATAAAAGTGGTTTGCTCCTTGTGGAGGGAGCTTTATTTCAAAGAATTCCACAAGCTTTTCTTTTTTGTGTGGATGTTTGGTATTCAAATATCAAAATAGTTTAGATGGCTTTATATCATCTTTTACCAACACTTCTATCCTTTGGGCAATAACGGTACAACCATATTTAAATATTCATCGCTGTACAATACATTTTTATTTGTATGGTTGTCACTGCCAGGTTCTAATGACCGTTTAAAAATGTATCTATCTTTAAGAAAAAGAGTGAAGCTCGTACTTCATGTTAAATGTTTGTTATCGATTTATAGCAGTCAACACATAGGCAGCAGTAAAGCACACAATTTTGAAATGATGACGTGGTCTGTTGATCGTATAAATCAAAATGGATTTTCCGGATTATTCCACTGCCATCTAGCGCCATCACAAATGTGGTGGAAATTTCCGGAAAGACGGAGAACAATAAATAAATTTCGCTACTAGGTAATAGATGGTGTCAGTTGGCCGTTTAGCCGCTGATTCTGAATGAACTTGAGTATTACACGAGGGGGTCCCGAGAATAATGTTGACCGCAAGAGTGTCGAGCTTTAAAAAAGTTTGGAAGCTACTGTACTAGACCAATCGATAAAGCGATGCAAATATGAAATGTAGGTTTGCACCGTATGGTTGCACAATTGCAAATGAAATCCACGCCCCCTTATTTTTACTGATATTCGGGAAAGTAACCGAAGTCTGCTAGTTAGTTGAAGTCACTATTGTTTAGTTACTCCAAAATAATAGTTATTAGAGTGATTGGTTAGCAGTCCCGAAATTACGATAGTAATACTAATACTAACAATAATAATTTAAATAATGTAGTTTAATTTTGAATTTAACTGAATCATACTGTTTACATATATGGTCTCTTTCCATAGCAATGCATAAATGTTAACTATTATGTTATTCTGAAATTTAATACTGTTTTAATAATTTGGCAGAAAAGGCGATGTAACAATGATAAAATCTTAAAACTTACAAACACACAAGCAGCCAGCTAAGTGCAATCAACTGCTAGCATTCTAGGATATAATTCATACCGTATTATTTATAAATGAATTTGTCAAACACAGGGTTTAGTTAAGTTTAGATCTGTTTCGACCAGTAGTTATTGTGTAATACTTTCCAACGTTAAAGGTTTATAGCGGGTGCTAACTGAGTATGTTCCCATTTGCTTTTGTACTAATTACTTGTAAACACTGTTTCTGAATTTCTCATATATTATAGATTACTGAATAACTGTAAGTATTGCATCAGAGTGTGCAGAAGCAATTTTAAGAATAAAACAAAATATATACAGACGGTGCTTTACAAATCGGAATGCTACGAAGAATATTTTTTTGGAAACAGTTGTTTGAATTTTTATTAAATAATAACATAATACTGGTCTGGACGACGCACAAGATATTTTTTAATATATTGAGGCTTTCAAAAATAATTGAAAATGCTATATGTAATGCGATTTCACTCAAAATCTCAACATGCAAATATTCAATCGACATCCATTTTTACGTAAAGCCATTGCAGTGTCTGAATTTCCTTAGCAGTAGAAGTCTTCAGTACAGGGAATCAACCCTAAGAAACTGTGGTTAATTCGGTATCCCTCCCACTTGTATACGTTTATGCGATTGGCGGTTATTCCAATATATTGGATTACTCTAGTTTTCGGCACAATTAAACAAATTCGCAATAACACGCTTGGATTATTGTGCATCCAATTACCGGAGTCCAATCATTATGCAATGAAAATGAAATTTTTTCTAATTTTAATTTAAAACAGTAAACATTTGCGTGACAAGTTAGCAGTTACACATTATTTACAAAGTGTATAACTTATATTTTGACCTAGCTCACTTAATTATTTTGCAACTTACGATATTCAGTAAAAATGAACGTGGCTGACGTTGTAGAACTTGATTTTTATAGAAATGTAAAATACCAGTCACAATAGTTTCATAAGTATGTTCAATATAAACAAGTTTTGAAGACCGCTAGAATTAGACTCAGGTCATTATTATTGATTTTAACAGTGATTTCTAGTTTCTTAAATATTGTGTAATGTCTCCATATTAGGTATTTTATATTTAAAATGCATTATCAGGATTTGAGAAATGAAAATTTATATGTTTTTTATGTACAGCAGAACTTCTTACAACAGAGACCAATGGTATGAAAAAAAGGATTTCTTAAAGCTGGTTCGGGCGTTATACATTATTGCTATTTCCTCTTAGTAGTTAGAAAACACATAACGTTATATTTATATTTATTTTTAAAACTGTACATATTTCGTAAAGCACTTCTTCTTCGTCTTCTTCTTTGTTGTTATAGTGATAATAGACTTTGCTTACTTTTCCTGTTCTTTAATTTTCAATTCTTCTTCCAGTCTGTATATGCCCACGTTTCTCACTGGTATAGCATTAATTTTACATTTAGAACAGGTATATTTAATTTTAGTCATAATGCACTATAAGCCCACATAGCTGGATAAAATTCACATAAAGTTTGTAGTATCCTTAATTATCACAATCTAAAACTGTGGCAAACATATTTATTTACAAAATAAATATCAGCGTGTTGCCAATGTGTAATGAGTTCGATTCCAAGGATTATATTTCTGCAATTTTTCCCAAAATGACATCGTTTAGGCTTTCTTTGTCCGCAGATTAGAGGTGTTCGTTTGACAATAGATAAATGTATATGTTTCGGCAAAGTTCTGCAGGAAACAGGCTTATAGAAAGTTTCTTTTTAATGATTTTCATTGTATAATAATATTTCCCTCGCCAGCTCAGTAAACGTATGTTCTAACCACCACCGCTTATCTCTTAACTCTACCTCTAGAAAGCGGTAACTGACGTTATTGCAATTCATCCCTTAAAATGCACTGTAAATCTTCTACAAGACGCTAATGTGGATTAATGCTGTTTCACTCACTTTGGCCACTATTAGTACAGGAGCAGTATTAGGCAAATTGATAATTTCGAGATGCTTTTAAGAAACTACGAAAGGAAATCTGGCATGTGGTGTGTTGTTCCATTAAGATAATATCTCAAGTTCCAATTCTTTTGTTTGTTAGCTTTGAAACTACGAAGCATCTCTTCTATTTCACAATTTTCATCTCTAACAAATACTGTTTGTTACAAAACCTAAAAAAGTTGCGGTTTGATTCGTAGAAGTAAAAAATTATTTTAATTCGCCCTGGTTAACTGTGTTAACTAGACAGCTAAGTAGAACTGGTATATTCGAATGTTAATATAATTTCTACTTTTGCGGCTGGTTTACTCGTAAAGTAAAGCCTACTTTATGTTAGTGCACAGTATTCGTTTTCCCCACATCAACATGAGCAAGCAATATTTTCTGTACTGTTATTTCAGTTTAATACAAAATCCGTATTCGTGGAATTAGTACGAATAATGCTTTATATTCGTTTTACCAGGTTTTCCTTGCAAATCAAAACTCGGCTTTTGTGAAAAATTTAAAAGCTCCGTTTATTTGAAAATGTGAACGAAAAACGGATGTCATGACAAGTTGTCAGCAAAATACTGCCTAAACGGCGCGTTGACGTGGACTATTCATCAATAATAGTCGACGTCTGAAACAAGATAAATTCTATTCTATATAACACAATACTTATAAAAAAATGTCAGGACAAATATATAATATCATTTGTTTGGCCGGTGCTGGTTATAAAAGTATTCTGTCGTTTTTTAATACTGTTATTATATTTGTAAATTTTGAATCAATGGTAATTAATTTTCTTTTACAGAGCGTGTGAAAATATGAATACAGATTTACAATCGTTAATATTCATTTTACAGGAAGCTTTTCCAAATTAAAAGTTATGATTTACATGCTGCCTTGTCGATATATTTTCTATTTCAACTACTTCTAATGACACGCACGATTTTTTAAATAACTACTTAATGTGTTCTAAAAATTTTCTATATATGATGATTTAAAAATGGGTTCCGCTTGCATAAAATATTTAATACTACCAAAGTTCAGCATGAAATAAGTTTTGTCTTAGATTAATCTGTAATTATAAAGAAGTAAACATTATAAATATTTTTTATTGTCATACAATAATAATTGACAGTTTGCATTTCAAATTTTATTGAATTATTTATTTAATTAATCGATTACCGCAAAAATCATTACAATTACATATTACAATACAATATTTAAAGATGTTGATATCGAACATAAAATTTTCATATTAGAATCTTATTTTCATAATGGTACAAAGAATGAAAATTATGAATGGCAATATTCATTTCAAACCTGTTTCACAGAATTTCAACAGCGTTATCCGAATGAGGCAGCAAACTTCGTTTATAACAATTTCTATCAAACTGCCAAGATTATTGTGAATAATTTTAGAAAAAGTGGAAGCGTTGAAAGGAAAACGGGATCAGGAAGACCTGAGAAAATAACTGCAGAAGTTATTTAATAATGTTGGGGATATTATGGGAGCAATTCCTTCTAAGCCAATCAAAAAAATTAATTCAAGAAATTGATTTGTCATACAGTACTTGATGAACAATTTAAAAAAATGGAGCATGTTTCCATACAAAATGCAAATGGTTCATTAACTCTTACCGCGTGATTTCCAACCTACAACAAATTTGTGTAACTGTTTCAGAAATTGTTGGTGTAAGACTCTGTCCATTGTTAGTAATCTGGGTTACAGCAAAGTTTGTTCGCAATGGATTCCTTGTCTCTTGTCTAATGAATAAAAATGCTTGTACAACACAAATAATAATCACATATTGGATTTTATTCGTTCAGCGATGAAGCCTGGTCTCAGCACAATGGGTATCTTAACAGCCAAAATATGAGAATATGAGAGAACAGATAATCCGCATATATTTGAGGAAATATCGTTACATCAACAAAGATCGGTTACGGGTCGCTGTTTCAAGAAGACGAATAGTTTACAAATATAACAGCCGATTACTTCAGAACATCTTAACTCCCTTTTTCAATGATCTTCATAATGATAAAATTAAAAATAGTTACTTCCAGCGGGACAATGCCAAAGCACATACTGGCAATCGTGTCATACAATGTTTATAGGAATTTAATGATTATCGGCAAATTTTTAGACATTTGTTTCTACCAAGGTCACCTGATCTTACAGTTCCAGATTTCTTTCTATACCCTTAACTAAACAACAAGCTATGGAAGAAGAGAAAGACACGAATATTCTCTTCCAGCGTATAAAATGTGAACTTATATGGATAAGAGGCATAGGTTCCCAGTAAACAGCATCTGACAGAGGATCAAACATTTTGAAATAAATGCGAAGGATCATGTTATCAAATTAACTGGACAAATTGGACCCTCAATTAACAACTATGAGAGATTATCAGCCAAGAATCAGTAGCAAACAACCATAGAACGACGGAGCTCAACATGGGTGGTTGAGAAAACCCATCACAGATATAACCAGAGAAGCTTTAGAATACATCATTATATGGAAAGGAAGAGAGGACGGACCACCAACAGTTTGGCAGAGAGCTGATTTTGTGTACACAGTTTACCTTGGAATCAAGTAACAGACCATCTTAAATAAAAAAAAAGCTGAGAAATGTAATAGAGATGTTATGTACCCAGGAACGGGAAAAATGCACATCGACCAAGAAAGCATACTAAGTTAAGATAAATTAGTGAAGTAACGGTGAATAGTATAAAGCTGACAACCTTATATAGTATTTGCTGTTACTGTTACTGATTCATGGTTAGACGCCATATGTTCCCAGAATGAACAGCAGACACATTAAAGAAGAATATAATTAAGAAATTTTATTTGAAGGGTTTTCTACATTCACTGCTTCATGAATTTATGCATCCATGCATGAACGCCCTATATTCCTAGAATAAACAACAAAAACGCAAGAGGGGAATATGGATAAGAGCTTTTATTTCAAGCTTTTTCTACATTCAGTGCTATTGATTCATCCTTAGACACCCTATATTTCCACAATAAACAATAGAAACGCAAGAGAAGAATATAGCTAAGAACTTTTATTTCAAGCTCTTTGTCCATTCAGTGTTACTGATTCGTGCTTCGACGCTTTATATTCCCAAAATAAACAACAGAAACACAAGAGAAGCATATATATAAGAACTTTTATTTCAAGCTTTTTCTACATTCGGTGTTACTGATTCATCCTTAGACACCCTATATTCCCAGAATAAACAACAGAAACGCCAGAGAAGAATATATATATATAAAAACTTTTATTTCAAGCTTTTTCTACATTCGGCGTTACTGATTCATCCTTAGACACCCTATATTCCCAGAATAAACAACAGAAACGCCAGAGATGAATATAGCTAAGAACCTTTATTTCAAGCTTTTTCTACATTCGGTGTTACTGATTCATCCTTAGACGCCCTATATTCCCTGAATAAACAATAGAAACACAAGAGAAGAATGTAGATAAGAACTTCTATTTCAAGCTTTTTCTGCGTTCGGTTTTACTGATTCATCCTTAGACGACATATATTCCCTGACTGAACAACAGCAACACAAGATAAGTATATAGATAAGAACTTTTTTTTCAAGCTTATTCTACATTCAGTACTACTGATTCATGCTTAGACGCCCTATATTCCCAGAATAAACAACAGAAACGCAAGAGAGGAATATAGCAAAGAACTTTTATTTCAAGCTTTTTCTACATTCGTTGTTACTGATTCATCCTTAGACGCCTTATATTCCCAGAATGAACAACAGCAACACAAGAGGAGTATATAGATAAGAACTTTTATTTCAAGCTTATTCTACATTCAGTACTACTGATTCATGCTTAGACGCCCTATATTGCCAGAGTAAACAACAGAAACGCAAAAGAAGAATATAGCTAAGAACTTTTATTTCAAGCTTTTTCTACATTCGTTGTTAGTAATTCATCCTTAAACGCCTTATATTCCCAGAATAAACAACAGCAACACAAGAGGAGTATATAGATAAGAACTTTTATTTCAAGCTTTTTCCACATTGAGTACTACTGATTCATGCGTAGAAGCCCTATATTCCCAGAATAAACAACAGAAACACAAGGGAAGAATGTAGATAAGAACTTTTATTTCAAACTGTTTCTACATTCGGTGCTACTGATTCATGGTCCGAAAACCAGCAAGAAAAACGCAAGAGAAGAATGTATATAAGAACTTTTGGGTTTCGAAGCCTTGTTTCGAAGGACCAATAGATGTAAACTGTTTAATTGAAATGTAACGCAACAGAAACACTCGGTTGTTTGTATAACATTTATTAACATTAACTACGTTAGAACTCCTCAAGCACTGAGTGGCTACTCGTGACTGTGCTCCCTCAGATGCTTAAGCATACTACTTAAGTAGGGGTGGGAAACCACCCCCAGTAAAGGACGGCCTCTTCTAGTAGTAAAATTCTACCTAGAATTCTACATACCGCCCCCTTTGAAAACCTGTAGGTTTTAAATTAATTATGCTTATTACAATAGTTGCCAACAATAAAATTCTTAAATCTAATACATACACATACTAATACATAAACAAAACACTAATGTTCTAATTAAATCAAATATTTGTCTGTTATTAGTCATTGATTGGCAACAAACACAAACGATTCACAGAACGCTTAAATAGCCCGCGAACTGTTTTCACTGTCACCACACGTATTACATTATCCGCACCGGGGTGAAC
>JABXWE010011368.1:0-23599 GCA_014611495.1 Limonius californicus | reverse complement strand
AATTACGGGCTGTCTCAAACCTACCCCCCTGGACAAGATGTATCACCTGGCGGGTATTGCTCCGCCCTCAGTACGAAGAGAAGCAGCAGCTTATAGAGAAAGGGCAAAATCATCAACCTCGTTGAGACACCCCCTCTACAATGTTCAAGCAGCCCACCACAGATTAAAATCAAGAAACTGTTTCCTCAGAACAACTGCAAACTTCCAAGAACAATCCAACAAATCTAGGAAAGAGCTGTGGATAGAAACGGAAGATGTGCACTGGATGAATCCCTCGGAAGAATTGGCAACAGGGCACAATGAGAGATGGGAAGTCTGGAAATCTCTCAACATACTGCGAACCAATACAGCTCGCTCCAGAGAAACCCTAAGTAGACGGGGTTACCCTGTCATTACCACCTTATGTGACTGCGGTATACCCCAGTCAACAGAACATGTGTATAACTGTCCCATGAGCCCCGCCCAATGCACTTTCGACGATCTGATGTCAGCACAACCTAATGCCATCGAAGTCGCTCGCTATTGGGTTGGAAATACCTAGTCATAAATTTTAGAGTATATTTATACACTTAATTTTATTTATACAATAATTTTATTTCTACATTTGACAACTATATGTATCTACATATATATATATATATATATATATATATATTATATTATTGTTATAGTAAGTAGTATATGCTTCTGACACGATTAAATAAAAAAATATGAATGTAAGTTACAGATATGACACATATATTTCTACTTGTTTTATCTAGAAGAGTTTGTTTGATATTGTAACGGTCCAACCCTTTTAGTCTGGGGGTTAGAGTGCTCTGGGTAGCTCAGAGCCAGGTTCTTGTTGAAAACTATACAACGGTAGTGGATTAAACACTTTATTATTTATACTTGCATCAGTTAATTACATGCAGGTACACTCTCCAATAAACACACAGGCTAGAATTTCCTTATTTATTACTAAAACTAATTAATAACCTTCATGTACAATTAAATAAACTGAATCTGAAATTTTAACATATTTTTCTTACCAAACTTAATACATTACTTTCCTATACAACGGAATGAAAATAAGATAAACATTAACAGGGCGAAATCACTTAATAATGGAACTATATCCGTGCAAATACATTAAATAATCCAATAACGTGGTTTACGGGTACAGCTTGGTATGCAACCCAAATTGCGTCAAACCAAAATTCTAGTAAATACGACTTTACTGAAGCACGTGGAAATCAAATAGGTTAGGTTCGCACGTGGTGCTCCTGTAATAAAATAATTATACCGTATTTCGGGTACCCAAATTTACATCTACGGGCAACTGCAAATCGCTGCTAGTCCAAGCGGGCTCTCCGTGTGGGCCGCGGCCAGGGTATCGGTGTTTGTTCGTGTAGTGTATTCAACTTACGGAATTATAACCTGGAATTTCTGCTACGTCCACATGCGGGCAAATTGACGATGGTCAACAGGTGAGTACAATTAAGTAAGCTTATTTTAGCTCGTACACTCCCTTAGTTAATCTTCGTACCACTGTAATGGGTTAGGAAATATGGAATTAACGTAGAATTGGTGACAGGTTTGGCTCGGATATTCAATAAGAGAAGGATTCTTTTAAAGGGGAAAGGGGAAAACAACCCTTAAGGTATTGAGAAAACGAATTATACCTTTAATAATCTATTCTGAAGTTTAAGTAAGCAATAAGAATAGGGATATGACCCAAAGTTCCTATGTCAGACCAAACTTTTCGACTGGTCTTATATCGAACCAAATATCACAGGGAAAACGACCCAAAGCGACGTACGATAGATATATTTGCACACTTCGCTGACAACAATTCGTAGTTCGAATTATAAAAGGGCAAATGACCCCTAAACAACCGAGCGAACGAATGTTACACGGGCTTGACTTTGCAAACAAACTGTAGTTGACTGGGATTAAAATCTTTACTTTAACTGGTACAGGTATTTTAACGGATTGGATTTTTGGTAAAATGTAATCTAAACGGCGGTCTGACTGGATCTCGGTTGAATTTCTTCCTTGACTGGCTCGGACGACTCGTTCAGACTTAAGTGTCGTGTTTCCGAGCTGGGGTCCCCTTTTATACCTACAATTCTCATTCTAGAATGTTGCTAATAATTTTTATGTTCGCGGGGCGACCTACTGACTGTAGAAACAAAGTGGGAGACGGGTACCAATCCTGAATGCATACGCCACCAGCGCCTTTTCGCTGCATTACGCGGACACAAAATTTAATTTAAAATTTATTTAGACCGCGCACTGGACATTTCGTTACAATATAGAGGACATTAACTATCACAACAAAATTTTCTTATTAAAGCATTTCACAAAATTAACCACCTTATTAGGCTTGATCCTGCTTGTTGCATCTATTTTTTGTTTTACAAATATACCTTAAAAAATATTCAAAGAAACGTCTTTAAATTAAGGGAAAATTTAAGCAAAGTATTTCTATTTTTAGGTGGGGCGTTGTAAAAGCCCGCTTGGTGGATGAGTTAAGAAACAAGATCACATTCATGAAAAATTGGGCTATTGTTGCAATCAATCTTGTTTTGCTGATTGCTTTCGTAGTAGATCGTATCACGGAAGCAGGTAGGAAATTTATCTTTTTAGTCCGGGCCACGGTAGTCCCACGATAATTATAACATAGATTAATAATTTATTAGAGTAAGGGAACAGTTATGGAGTAGCAGTTTAATAATTATTTAAATACAGTTTATTATTAGACGTTTTACTAGAGAGGCGATATATAATCTGCCATTTTCTTGTGTTATTATTAATATTTTTATTGCAATTGAAGATGGCTGTCAAGTATAATTCTAAATTACTAAAACTGTAATCCAATTAATGATTAATTGTGGGTTTACAAGCAATTAGGTGTAGCAGGAAAACATCATACTCAGTTAAGGAAAAATTTTAATAAACTCAACGTTAATTGTTAATAAGGGTTGCGTTATCAAAAAAACAATTTGAAAGTTGATGTAGGTACTTTAGTGTAATTATCCTAGCAATCATGAAGTTATTCCAGAAATCTCAATAATCGTAAGCTATTAAAGCTTTTTGCTTGGATATGTCAGTACTCCAAGGATATTTCTTCTAAGAGCTTTCAACCACACCCCTTACCGTTTATAAATACGCTATACTGACGTTTGCTACGTAACGGTCAAATACCCTGAAAGGTAGCAATTTCTCACTGAATTATATATCGCAATGCTTTTGCTCTTTACTCTGATTAATAATTTGAAATTCCTACACGGACGGTTACAAATGCTTTTATGCTTCGTCTTGCAATACGTGTCTTGACGACAGTTTGTTGACGATATTTATGAATCGGCAGAGTAAATTTTCAGACGACTGGCATTTGACAATCTACATTTGGTGATTTTCATGTAATAATTTCTATTGCCAGATAGGTAACACGCGCAAATGTCCCTAACAATCCTTAATTATCCTATGGCGGAGAAAGGGTTCAGTTTATATAAACTGTCGTAATTAGCTGCAATTCATTAGCGCTATTTCCGCACCTATTAACTTAATGAAATGCTCCTTGTACTGTGTTTTAGATATTCCTATATTAAGGTTGTAAGTTTGTTAGTTCTTCGTATATCAGGATAAAAATTTGTAAATTTGATAAAAATAATCGAATCAAGATTTTCACGAAGAATTATATTACCAATACTAAAAAATATTTCTGTAAGTATCCTTGCATAAGCATTTATTATCTAACGTGTTTCTGGTTTCGACGTTTAATTAGAAACGACCACCAACTGAGGAAGGCAATTGACTTTTCCCTGAGTTATTAAATTTATTGGTTCACACAAAATTCGTACAACTTATTATTCACAAGCAAACTGTGTGGTTCGCAGTTTCACTTTCAATTCGAAAGAAATTAAAATTAAAATATTTTCGAGCACATAGTCTTTTGTACGAACTACGTAACTGAACTTCCATTTTCTCTCAGAATAGTTTCAATAGTTGTTTACTTATTTAAATACTCCGATGGAAGGAGCTGTGCATTTTTTTCCAGTTTCAATACAAAACAAAGGTTAATTTGATTAAGTCGATTGGCGTTTTAAGTAGCTTCAATTATAATAAATATAACGAAACAATTTTTTTTTAAAATAGCTTATTTTTTCTTTGCTAAAAAATATTTTTAAAAGGTCTGCAAAAATGTAAACCAGTAACAGAAAAGAATAGAGAGACCGTAATGAGTTTAATAACCCATGTAGGAGGATGATAACATAAAAGGCATTAACCGACAAATAATTTACTTCCTAGCAACGTCAGTTATTGGCATTCATATATACCAGGTTGCAGGCGCATATCTCCTTGTTTATGGAAGTTATACATTTAACATTACTATGGTACTGGTGATTTTGTTGAAATGGAAAAATTCAAGACAAAGGCTGTGATAAAACATCAATTAAAGAAGGGTTTATCACCGCAGGCAATTTATAATCGCATGTCCGCAGTGTTGGATGATTCTACCCCGTCATATCAAGTAATAAAGAATTGCTGCATGGAATGTTCTTTAGAACTTGAGAATAGACCAAAAAAGGAGAAATATGAATATGATAAGCATTGACCAATGACAAAAATACTTCAATACGATATTACAAGAGAATAGGAAGGAATATAAACAAACAGAACAAGAAGATGAACCACGGTGCTACGTCAAGGAAATAAGCACAAGAGAAGTACAACAGACGCGCTGAGAAAAGAAAAATGGCAAAGCCCGGGTCCAGGAGGGCGGATTCATGGCTGGACGATCATGTAATGATAACATTTTCTCGATAAAACAAGGAACGGAAAAAGGAAATTAAAAAATCTCGAGGCGCATCTAATATTTACAGATTTAGAGAACGCGTTTGACACGGTTCCAGTAAGGACATTTTTCGAAATTCTCGAAATAACAACATCAGTAAGTAGTACATATTCACTATTAAGGAGATATACAAAAATTAAAAGAATGCAATTATAATATCAAATAAGCTATCTGCACCGTTTAAGACCGAGAAAGAATTTGTCGCCCACACTATTAAAATCTATTTAGAAAGGAAACCATTGGAAAAGAAAATGTAGATACATGCACATCCCTATACATGACAGCTATATATATTCCTTACTATTTGCAGACGACCACGTAATCATGGTAGGAGATGGAGATGACATAAAAAAAATGATAGAAAACTCGTTGACGCCTACGAAGCAAATGGTCTAAAGATAAACTACAAAAAGACCAAGTACTTAGTAACTGGAGAACATTCAACAGATCTGCATATACAAGGACATACCATATCCAAGTGCGAGGCATACAAATATTTGAGGAGTATAATAACGTCAGAATCTAACTCAACTATAAGTAAAATAGAACAAGCAATGCAAAAACTCTTTACTATGGTCCAACAATTTTAAGAAGCGCACGATAGTAGGATTATACAATAGCATCAAAGTAGGTATACTGATATATGGTTCTGAAACCTGGGAAATGTCTAAGAGAGACAGACAAAGAATGAATACGGTTAAAATGGATTTTTTTTTACCTGGATGCGGGGTATCCAAGATGGACCATATTAGAAACCATGAAATAAGAAAAAGAATGGACAAAAGTCAAACAACGATTGATGAAATACAAAAAAAACTGCTTATATGGCATGATCATGTACAAAGAACGGACGCCCAAAGATGGCCAAAAAGAATAATAAAATGAAACCCACCAGGAAAAAGAAAGAGGGGCAGATCCCAGAAACGTGGAACAAACAAGTGAAACAAAACATAATAAACAGAAACCTTCACGAAGAACATTAGACAAACAAAAACCAGTGGTGTTTGGGATGCGAGAGCAGGCCAGAGCTTTAGAATAAACTCGTTTAGATATATACAGCTGGCCGGACTTAACCTTGCTGGTGGGAGACGCGCGGCCAGAGAAAGAGTTAGCATTCGGTACACTCAGCAATAGAAACGTGCGTACGCTTCCTGCTTTAATTTTAGATTGAAACCCCATTGCACGCACTTTTCACTGGAGTGTACAGCGACGTTGACTGCTACAAACACACAATGAAATGATCTCAGTCCTCCCCCACCAATTTCGTGGTAGTGGTGGTAATGCGCAATGTTGTATATATATATATATTGCTGTGTTATTTACCCTATATTAATATTAATGATATAAGGTGATTGTTGGTTTCGTAATGCTTTACGAATGTGTAAAAGGATACTATTTTCGTAATAGGAAGCTTGATTGTACCTGAAATTGTTTATAATTAGTTTCTTTATCATGTAAGGAAGGGTATTTAAAAGATTGTATTGATTAAAATTGACAATTGTATACCTAATAAGAGAATAAGGTCTGGTAGGATCTTCGTAATGTGCTGCGTAGTGCTACGATTGGATTGAAAGTGATCTTGTGAGTAAACATTCCTTAGGGAATGATGTTTGAACATCGCAGTGCGATGTGGGAAGTTGTTTTGGTTGGCTTATGCAAGTGTAGGAGCCCTAGAAGATAAAATTTTTATTATTATTGGTTTATAATTTTGTAAATATGTGTATGAGAGGTTAGGATTTTGTTTTTGTTAATTATGTTATTATTAGCAGATGTAGAAGATATATTTGTGTTTGTATAATTGTGGTTATAATTATTGTATTGGTTTTTAACAATTTTGTGAGTCAATTATTGTAATTTATATAATTTGGAAATTATGACCACATGGAATTTTATTATTTCAGATTTAATTATGTTTGGTACTAAAATGTTGGTAATTTTCTAAGGATTGTAAATTTAAAGATTGTTTATTAAAATTTTGTATGGTTTATTCATAATTAATAATGTTATAATGTTATAAGTCAGCTGTAGAGTATACAGATAGTATTTAATAATTTCATTGGTCCATTTATATTTCTTCTATGCGTGGAAGTTCCAAATTTGATTGATTTTGGAATTTAGTTGATATTTAGCCATCGAAGCAGGAAGACGTATTTTACTCTTCTCTGCAAATTTAAATTTTACTTCATTAAAGTTCATTTTCGTTTAAAAGTAGGTGTGTTTAAAGTTGTTTATATAAATTAGTTTGGAGGTTAGAAGTTCTGTTTTAAATATGATCATTGTGTAAATAATAATTATTGGAGTTCAACAGTTAATTATGAAAATGTGTTTACCTATTTAAAATAAATTCAACACTTACCTAAAGTGTAAAGTTAAATCGAGTTATTTTCTTCTACGTCCTGCTATTACCTGAAATAATATTAAAATGAAAAGTAAATTCATTATTTTATTATAAAGATCTTACAAAAGTTAAAGTAACTTACATGTTATAAGTGAATTAATTATACTCCAATATAAAAGTATAATTCTGGAAGATTTAACAATTTAAAGGGACTTAAATTGTTTGTAAGCGGTCCTGGAAGCAATAGGAATTTGCACTGAACGAGAAATTGTCTGGAGTGGACAGGAACATAAAATTTTCTTATACCCACATACAATTTTCGACAGATATGGTGACATATTTAAAATTGTATAATTTTTTATAATTTTATGTTAAATTTTTGGATTTTGTTATATAACTTCTGTGTGTCCTGTCAGTATCTCAACACATAACTTGCACGGGGAAAGGTGGTGAAAGCATCACGAAAGTATTATTATAAAATGAGACACACATGCAAGAAGTTTGAGAAACACGGATACAAGGACTTGGATAGAGAATACTCGCAAGCGGTACAGTAGAAGAAAACATTATTAGAGGCATCAACGAAAGTCAAGCAATATTATAAGAGAAAGTTAATGCTTCCCGTTTACAGTTTGGAGAACTTTGTAAGGAAAACTTCTACCAAGGACTAGATAGTCCTTGCTTATACACCCTAGCATGTTCAGCGTATTCAGTACACTGTTCGGAAATAAAAAAGTCATAGTTTTTGAAACACTTATGTGTATCTAAAGAGAATTATGATTTTATTAAAGAAATTTAGTTGAATTATAAGGTGTGACCACGAAAGTAATTTTTCTGCAACTACTAGGTAAATTCATATGTAGACCATCATATTACATAATAATTATCTTTGAGTCTATAATTACAATCATAAAAGCGGCAACGACAAACAAAAATTTAAAATTAGTTTCTTAGAATGAAACGGACAATGTGAATTCATGGAACAACAAATGTTTATTTTCATATATTAGTTGTCCATTACACCGTCTAATCTAGTTATAAGCACAAGCGTAGATATAGTAGTACGCGGGGTGTTTTTTAAATAAGGTCCGTTTGCGAATGAGAGTGAGAATGACGTGCGATAGCCGCAGTGCGCTTGCGCGTCTGCCCCCAGCATACTTTGCGCGTTTAGACGCCATTTGCAGCCGCATCGTCTGTCTGTGTGCTGAGCTGAGATGTAGAAGTTTATAATGTTTAAGAAAACTCAGTCGCCCGCTGACTGAGATACGATTTGTCATTCGATTCTTGAGTGCTAGAGCAGATATTCACCGTCAGATTTGTGAAGTTTACGGTGATAAAGCCATGAGTGACAGTAAAGTTCGAAAGAGGGTGAGAATGTTCAGGGACTGGCCGCCAGAGTCAAACAGACAATTTCAGCACGAAAGGTCATGGCAACTGTCTTTTGGGGCAGGAAAGGTATTTTGTTAGTGGATTTTATACCGGGAGGCACAACAATCAATTCTGATGCGTATTGTGTGACCTTGAGAAAACTCCGGCGTGCCGTACAAAACAAACGGCGTGGCCTACTGTCTTCCGGTGTGATGTTGTTCCATAACATTGCAAGGCCACCTGTTTCTGTACAAACACAAGATCTAATTAAGTCTTTTGGATGGGAACAACTGGATCATCCACATTACAGTCCACATCTTGCACCCAGTGATTTTCACTTGTTTCGATACTTAACGGAGTTCCTTGGTGGTCAACGGTTCGACGACGACGAAGAAGTGAAAACTGCAGTCATGGATTGGGCTTCTTCACAGACGGAAGATTCCTTTGACGTCGGAATTCAAAAACTTGTTGAGCGGTATGACAGATGTATGAACAAAAATGGAAATTATGTAGAATATGGAAAAAAAATATGTATATTTTAATTATATTTACAGTATTTTTCTTCTTATTACGAAACGGAACTTATTTAAAAAATACCGTATCGTATATCAACGTTGGTAAACGTTCTGGTACCAATTTGAATGGGTTGCCTTTGCAAATACTTCGCTACTTGCATGATTAATAATCTCAGAAGTAGCATTATCCTTTCAAAATTCTAGTATTTCAAAGTTTCCTACTATCAAGTTTTGGAATTAGCTCTGCCGATATTTTAAATGATCTATCTGAAATTGATGTATAAGACAGCTGTATATATTAAACTTAGTGTAAAAGTCCAACTAGTTTTATATCCATTCTTGCGTTTTAATACCTCTCGTGGCTTTCAAAGTGATGCATTTTATTGTTTTTACTCACTACTAGAATCTTGGTCCATATAATAAAATCAAATCTCCAGGAAAAAACATGTTCTGAGAAGTTGCTGCTCTTAAACGATGATTAGTTTTAATAGTTTGTCACATATGTTTCGTACTTTATTTCAGAATTCAAGTGGTAATATTATTCACAGCCCAATGATCTTGGTAGTAGCTGTTGCAGCATACGGAATGGTCCAGAACGATGAAAAAATTGGATTGCAATAGTTTTTCAATTTTTATTCCAAATCTTTTGTACCTTCAAAGTAAAGATTTACCAATAATACATGACAGGGTTTCATAGTTTACTAAAAAATAGAACGTGCCAGTTCCTCAAAGCAACAGAACTTTTCACATCTACAAAATAACTCGCTTATTTTACCCCATTACTCAACATGCGGCAGAGACAGTAAATTGCAGTCCAAATAATGTAGCCTGAAACACACAAGCAAGCAAACAAATAAGATCAACTTTCCGGGGGTTACCGAAGTTGTGAAAAGTTTCGAAGATCAATATACACCTACTGAATCGAGAATAGGCCACCAAAAATTGTACGTGTTCTTTATTGATTCATCAAATTTTAAAGTTTAGGGAAAGCATTGTTCCCAAAGAATAATAAAGCAAAAATTAAGTTGACCGAGAAAAGCCGCAATCTCTAAGCCTGCAACTGCTTGATATATTTTCTGTTCCCTTTTCCACTTCCTTCTAATTGCCTGCTTTAGATGAATACTAATGGAATGTGATTGTTAGCCCGCCTCTTTAGACAGACGTAAAACTGCTTTTTTGCAACAAATGTCGGTAGTTTAATGTTAATTCCGGCTCTTTCTTTTAATCTGACTAAAACAAAGATGCCCATTTCCCCAAAGCGAGAAAACATGCGATGCATGTTGCGTTGCCGCTGTTAAAGATGAAAGTTTGCATCGAATGGCATAATACCCGAGGGAGACCTTTGCATTGTGTCCATTTCCCCCTAGAAGTCTCTTGGAGATTAGAGGGAATACCGGTTAGCATCCAGATAATCGATGGACGAATGATTGAGGATTTGACAGTTGGGACTGACGTATTTTCTTTGAGTTCGGGATTCGGAGCCCTTTAGATCTACTCATCCTATTCACCTGCCTTACTCGAAATCCGATCAAGTCTCATACAAAGCGGAGCACAATAAGATATATTTGGAGTGGCTTACGGCGAGTAATATATTTTTCTACGTAATCCGATATAAGTGCCGAATAAATTAAGAGATTAGCAATAAATAGAGCTATAAATAATTAAACCTTACTTAGCCCCTTATTAGTTAGTATTATTTATTGTATCCAAATATTTAATACCTAGTTTATTTCGACTAAAAGTTTAATTAAACGAAGGGAAAAGTATCAAAGCAACTGAAGATTGTTTTTGTTTTGGAATTGCTAGGATGTTTTTAAATCTACATTAAAAATTCCAGATAAACTTGAGGGAGACGGTTTCAATATTTTATGTAAAAGAGTTCGGAAGGAAACTGGTCCAAAGTGATTTTCCTAAGTTGAAGGTGTTTTCTATATAAATAACGCCACATTGTGGAGGTGTTGGATCGGGGAGCGCATAAATTCAAACTCCTGACTTGCGGAAACGAAACAAAGCATTAGTCTTTCTCTGACTCCATTTCTTTTGGCTTCGGACGCTAATGAAAGTCGCAAAACGAATAGTGGGATAATAAAGTCTGCCACTTACAAACGATCTTGCTTCGGTTTTCACTCCTAACCTTATTTAGCGGTAAAACAACGGAAATATACCCAGACTTCGATACTTTACTACAATATTTGTCAATTTAGAAACAGCTTGTTCACGTTTCGTTATTTCGAACGTGCTGGGTGCTCGTACAATAGCCCTTATTTGTTCTCAAAGAAAGCCTGTCTCTCATTAGAATGAAAGGCAAACGTTCAATTTATATTGTAATACAAAGTTATGGAAAACGTATCGTGGACTGATTTACGTATACACAATTAGAGAATTTAATAAAAGATCTATGATAGGCATATCAGTTAAAGACAAAAAACGAAAAGAATGGATCAGACAAATATCAAAAGTTACCGACGTAGTATAAACAATAACAAACATAAAATGGAAATATGCTGGACACGTTGCCAGAACAACAGACAACCGATCGAACAGCAAAATTATTAAATGGAGACTATGGGAAGATAGAAGAGGAAGAGGTAGACCAATAACACGCTGGCACGACGACTTCAAAGGGGTGACAGAATTAAAATGGATAGAGGTTGCACAAAATAGCGAGAATTGGAAGAATACCAGGGAGGCCTATGCACAATTGTGTACAAAACAAGGCACATAAGAAGAAGAAGAAAAAGAAGAAGAAGAATAGAAGTATATTTTCTCTTAACTCGCAAAAAGGCTAAAGCATCCATATTAATATATTCTAACAAATTTATTCCGAATAACAGATATACGAATGAAGAGCCTTATAGGTAAATGCATTTTTATTGTGTACAGTTTTATGATTTATGTAGATGTACTTCATATTTTAATTGTGGAACTTCTAAACCAATTCTCTCTCTCTGTTTCCGGTATCATAGGTGATGTGCGTCCCTTCCGTTTCCCAGAAGGTTTCTCCAATGATTCCTATTCCCCTGGTTAAACCAATTGCAAAATAAAATGTAAGTAAACACACATTATGCAAATTTCAGAAGGTTTCTAATTTCTTAATCGTAATGTAATATTCCAGTGGATTTATTTAAACAGTACAAACAAGTACAAACTGATTTTACAACACGACCTTGTTACTATATGTTAACCTGTAGGCGAAATCGAACACACTGTAACGTAGTTTTGTAAAAACCTATGTCTGCAGACACCAACTTCAATTTATGTA
Organism: Limonius californicus; assembly: GCA_014611495.1. Taxonomy (NCBI): domain Eukaryota; kingdom Metazoa; phylum Arthropoda; class Insecta; order Coleoptera; family Elateridae; genus Limonius; species Limonius californicus. Next base: position 11,273 of record JABXWE010011368.1, on the reverse strand, counting down.
GAGTGTATTTGTGTGTTTTTTGTTTAGTAATTCGTACTGTTTAGTTATTTAGTATATAGAGCGATTTTGCAATACCGAATTTGCTTCATTACTCGGATATTTAAAATATTAGAAAAATTACTTTGTCTAGTTTAAGGCAGTGGTTTTGAACATTTTCGAAGTCACGGAACACTTCTGACCATAAGAAAAATTTGCGGAACACCAAAATCTCTAAGGCCGTATTTGTAAAATTTGCAATTAAAATTAAGGTTGAAAAAATCTAATTTCCTTTAATCAATTTCACTGCGACACCCGAATTAGTCGGTTTTTGCAGAATGCAGGTATATCAGGTTTAATATCTGATATAGCAACCCTCATACATCCATACGAGGGGGTATTGATAAGTACTTAGCCTACCATATAAACCGCCACAATATTTCAAAACAAAATTTTATTTACTCAACATAATCTCCTTTAAAACTTATATATTTAGCAGAACGTTCATAAAGTAATTCTAAGACATTCAAAAAAATCTTTGTCTTGGGCTGCAAATCACTCCTCAACGGCATATATTACTTCGTCATTTGTCGAAAATCTTTTATCTTTCAAATGTTTTTTGAGTTTTGGGAACAAATAATAGTCTGACGGTGCTATATCTGGAGAATAGGGCGGGTGGTCAACCAATTCAAAACCAATTTCATCAATTTTTTGCAGTGCAATCAACGACTTGTGAGCAGGAGCGTTGTCTTAAAAAGAGCACACCTCTGGCAAGTTTTCCACGACGTTTTTCCACAATTTTCTTAGGTAATTTAGTTAGCAACTCAGTATAATATGCTCCCGTGATAGTTCTACCCCTTTCCAAATTGTTATCTATCAGAATTATCCCATCTTTGTTGTGGTGGAGAACCAACATGCTTCCACTGTTTGGATTGCTCTTTAGCCTCTGGGTCATAGTGATGGATCCACGTTTCGTCCATAGTAACAAGTTGATCCAAAAAGTTTGAGGAATCTTCTGCAAAACGGCGGCAGATTTCCTTCGACGTTGTCAAGCGAACGCGCTTCTGATCAACGTTCAAGCATCTTGGAATTCATTTGGCCGCCAGCTTTCACATACCCAAGTCGTGATGAATGATGTAACACACACGTTTAGGGGAAATGTGCAACGCTTCTGCAACATTCTTAATCCCAATACGCCGATGTTCTAAAATCATATCATGGACAGAATGAATGTTTTCCGGAGTGGTCACAGAAATTGGTCTTCCAGGGCGCTGCTCATCTTTCACATCTGATCTTCCTCTTTTATATCCCGCAACCCAGTTTTTAATAGTGGCGTATGAAGGACACTGGTCACCTAAGGTTTCTATCATAATAGCAAAAATTTCTTTGCCCGATAACCCTTTGAAAAATAAATACTTAATAACTGACTGAAACTCGATTTGTTCAAATTTCATCTTTTTCTCAGACATTCTGTTTTAAAAATTCATAGTTTGATAACCGTTCAACTTATGGATGCCAAACTTTGACAACCTATTAGAAATCATCATAGTTGTAACCATAGCAACCGTACTCACTTTTCTTTAGTTAGCCGGCGTTAGCCGGTGACTATACTGGATGGATTATAATTTTGTCGGACCTACGAAATGCCGTCCGGCGATGGCTGAGTACTAGCGAACACTCCTGTTTAAGAGTTCTCTCAAAATATGTAAATAAAAGTCGCGGATCCAGCCTGTGAGTTGTAATTAGTGCGGGGTTACCTTAAAATTCAATATAACATAAAAACATATCTAGTTGATATCATATACCGGCAAAACAGAGTTGAAACGATACTATCTTTCCAGATACTTTTAGATAAGACATTTCGAATTTACAAATTAGTTGTGTTAACTGTTATGGTATCGGCCATTAGTGGGAATACTTTGTTTAATTTAATTTAGTATTTAAAATAATTCGGAAAGCCAATTCGCTATGTACCACTATTATATGTAATTAAGGCATCACACCACAAAGAGGCTGACTGGTCTGATGTGTTGAAGGGCGAGGATCTTCCAAAATAAGTCCGGTTTCTGTTCCCGGAAAGGTACAACTTTTTTAATTTTTTTATAAAGTTAATGTAATTTTCTGATAATGTTAGCAGTATTAACAATTCTTTCGTGGTGTGAGTGATGTCAGGTAAATGTTTCTCTGTTTTATCTTCGATTTTATGTAAATTCGAACTTACAAAACCAAATCCTCAACTGCATATACTTATTTGACGATCTTAAAGCAAGTGATTTTTAAAAATGAAGAGCTACGTAGAATATCATTCCAACCAATGATACACTCTAATTCTTATAGGTGGTTTCGAAAATTAATATAACCTCATGGAAATAACCAAAAGATATTTTTGATAGTGCCTGTACATAGGGGAAGCTGTCTTATATAACCCGACCAAAACATTTCTTCTGATACTTCAAATAACCGGAAAATCAGACTGATTCTTCTTAGCTACAGCATTTTACAAACGGTATGGTTTATACTCGTAAATTAACGATTTTGAAATTTATTATCGTAAATGATCTTATAATTTATTTATGTACAGATATAAAGTGTTTAAGTGTTATCTCAATCTAGTCTTATATATCTGTTGTTTCAATTGCAATCTTACGTATGGTTCAAATATAATATTCTATAACTTGTGTGTTGTAAAGTTGTTCAATTACGTATTGTTGTGATCGTCGTCGATGGGGTTCGTTTATTACTCAAGAAAATAGCAAACTTAAATTGATAAGGTTTATTTAATTAGATTACACAGTTTAACGCAATACACGTCAATACTACCATAACCGAAGTGAGCGAATTTCCTCTCCCTCTCGCGCAGCTCTTCTTCTACAGTTGCCCACCACAACTCTCCAGTGTGCAGTGGACCAGATTACAATAGTACCTATACCGCTTAAGAAGTCAATGAACTGTGCCGTAAGACAAATAAACTGAGTATTTCGATGGATTTTGTTGAATCATTGATTTATAAGTAGCGCGGAGTATCACTAAGAAATGACCTCTTCGAAAACTTTGTATCACAAAAATGAATAATCTCTGAAGCAAGTATTTGTACAAAATAGGAAAAGTTTCTGTTATTAAAAGGTTCACTAAATTACAAGAAAGGGCAGATACTAGTTTTCAGAAGCTCAAAATACTTTGTTAAATCATTGATTATGAACTAACTTGCTGTCTTCTAAATACCTAACCCTCTTATAAGGGTTTGCAGTGGAGAAAGAAACATACAGCTAACTATGCATGTGTACAGAAGATAAAATAAAAATACTGTGGTACTTGATTTTAAAGGATTCACTAAATTTCGATATAAGACAAATACTTTCATTATCTCACAATATTTTTATGAGCCATAGATTAATACGCAACTGTAGTTATGGGATAAGTAGCATAAATAGAAACGTTTTCTAAATAGGGTGGTGGTAAGGGTCTTTAGGAAGTTTCATATATTTGAATCACCGTTAGAATACCATTCAATCCTATTTTCGTAAGAGTTTATAGTGACACAAAATTAAATAAGCATTACACACTTCGTTTCATATGAAATGCACCACCTATTAAGAATAAAGCTACGGGTTTGAAACTTTGTTAAAATAATGTTTCATAATTGCGTATGAAATTATCAGGTTTTCATAAAAAGTATTAAAAATTATAAGAAAACAATAACAACAACGAAAACAAAATTAATAATATGTAACATCGTCATGAACATCAATGCAAGCATTTGCTCATCGGAGCATGCTTTGTATCAGGTGGTCTGTTCTCCTGGAGTATCGCGTTCCATATAACTTTAAGTTGGTGTCTCAACTCGTCTAAGTTGTTAGGATCTCTTGGCAGCAATCGGCGAGTCGCCGAACCATTATGTCCCAAAGATGTTCAATCTGCGCTAAGTCCGGTGATCGTGCAGGCCAGGGCAACATTTGCAATTGTGCTTGTCGGAGGTACGTTCTGGTAATGTTTGCAGTGTGTGGACGTGCGTTATCCTGTTGGAAAATACCGTTTGGCAACGTCTGCATGAATGGTACTAACACCGGTTCCAGAACATTTTGAATATAGCGATGAGCATTTAAAGTGCCCGGGACGAACACATGAGGTGATCTTCTACTGAAACAAATCGCACCCCAAACCATAAATCCAGGTCTTAGAGCTGCATAGCATCTTTCAATAAACGCTAGATTTCGGCATTTTCCTCGATATCGACGTACCTTTCTATGGCCGTCATTTGCCCACAAACAAAATCTTGATTCGTCACTGAAGACAATGTCGTTCCATTGCTGATTCCAATGCTGCCGCTCTTGACATCAAGCAAGCCTAATAGCCTTGTGATGTGGAGTTAAAGGGAGCCGTTGGAAAGGACGGTAGGATCGCAGTTCAAAAGAAATTCTTCTGCAAATTGTTGCCATTGATACGCGGAGGTGAAGAGCTCGCATCCAGTCTACAGCAACAGACCTTGTTGTTTGAAGGTGGTCCTTGCTGCTACGTGGAGGCCTACCAACTGGACGATGTCGCTGAATGCCTTCTTCTGACCAAACAGACCACATTCGTGCAACTGTAGTCTGGTCCCGATTTACCCTTCTACCAATTTTACGGAAAGAAAGTCCAGCTTCTTTCATGCCGATAATTCGACCTCTATCAAAATCGGAAGTGTGGTTAGAATTTCTAGGATGTCTTACCGGAGGCATTTTAAAACGTTAATTCTGTCACAAAATGTTACAAAATCTCGAAACAACTAATTAATGTTTACTAGATATTGTTTTGTTTCTAAGCAACAAGCTCATGAGAGACAGTAGACGAACATCACAACCACTTGATGTGTTTAATGGAAATATCAATCATTTCATGCGCAATAATAAAACATTATTTTAGCAAATTTTCAAACGCTTAGTTATTTTTAATGGGTGGTGCATTTCATATAAAACTGCGCGTATAAGAGTATGTATGAACGAAAAACTTCGCTTATGAAAAGGTTTAATGAACTTTTTCTTTTTCAATTATACTACCGTTCTCCCCCCCTCAGAACCGCTTTCGCATTATTTCAGGGGGTTGCGGGTGCCCCACTGTGGGGTATTGCGCCCGAAACCTTGGTCAAAAAAATTTTATGATTTTTTGAATTCTAAGTTTTCGTAACTGTTAAGAAGCCTGACTAACGATATTTTTACAGTAACTTTGAAGGTTTTTCTTTAAGGTGGATTAGTCTTCAAACCAAGAAAAGGTTATAATATATAGAAAAGGTTAGAGCTACCGGTTTACGTAAACAAAGTTAGGTTATATTAGATCACAGTTTGGTTGTTTTAATGGTTTTTATAAGTAAGTGGAAAGATACATTTTTGTTTTATTTTATTGTTTTTATTTATTGCCTAATCAGTGTCACTCTCGGAGTCGCTCGCTGTGATTACATCAGTACTAGAATTTTGTTGATGTGAAGTGAAGGCTTTAACATTTCTATTACTTCTTTGGGAAGTTTTGATAGTTTTCTTCTTGGCAATTGACGAAAGCTAGTAATATATGGACAGGAACATATTAATAAATTGTTAAATACATCTTCGTTGGTGTCCGTTCTTGAAATTTTTCTGGAGTAGGCCCTTCTATAAGTTTTAAAATCTTTATTCCGGATTTCTTGGGCTTCTTCGCTTAATTGTCCGATTGGAAGAAAAGCTCGAGCAATTACTATTGGTCCATGCAGCAACCTTTTGTGCACCGTTGGAAACATAGGATACCAAAAATACTTGTTTATATGCTTTGTAGCTGTCTCTAAACAATACAGTTCAAACTTTTCAGTTTGAATTTCGTATCCACTGGCGATGGTATGTAGTATTCGGTGGAATCTTATCATAATATCCTTATAAATTCCATTAGTAACTGAATAAATATTGGCATATTCCAAAAAAACGCATTGCCATGTTTCCGTCATTACTGTTCCAAATGCTTGCTTAGCTTGGTCAATTAACAATCCTCAGTTTTAAATTTCTCTGGAATAGACTTTTTGGTGGCGGTTACAATATTTTTTCTTCTTGTTTTCTGGTCTGCCAGTTTTTTAAGAGTAGTTTGTAAGCCACGTGAAGCAAACATTCCATAAAGCGAATCTATCTACGTAAAATCAAAAGACCAAATTCTAGTTTACTTTCATCAACTAATATAGACAAAGTTTTATCCAAATAATTAAAGTCCTTTGAAGTCAATCTGCAAACGTAGCATCTTTGAATCGACCTTGTCCCAGTAATTGCGTTACAAATTGTTGTATTAATCATTGTGAAAAGTAACACATGTTTTATTATACATATACATATGTGTTTCGCCCTGGATTCGATCTTTTTCTTCCACATAATATCAGAAGTCTCCTTTTCGGTCTACAATATCGAGTAGAAGAAGGACGTGGATTCTGCCACAACACCATGGAGTTTTGATCGGCCGATGAGCCGTCTATTCCCCATTTTGATATTAATTGCAAGTGGCGAACAGTTTTGGCGTCCTGTGTTTCAATAAACTCATTCTGTACTTTCAAAATACGTGTAATCGTATGTTCCAGAAAAGCTTACAAATTAACTTGACCAGAAGTACAACTGACTTGTATCAAATTTTGGTTCGGACTGCAATTATTTTTAGCCGTTTGTATGTACGAGTAACAAGAGAATTTTTCTATATCCTTTGATCTGATAAGATTATATTGATGACTTTTAATTTGGTTTCATCCATCATGGACAAAGCTTCATCAGCCGATAGCTTTTGTTTCTCTTGTCGTGTCTGGGACCCGTGGGATGTATCGTGAAGCTCGTGTAGGTGTTGCGAATACCACATCACTGATGACCGTTGAGGCTTGCGCCTGTACTGAAGACCGAAGGCTCATTTATGCAGCATATAAAAGTTCTTGGAGTGAATTTTCTTTCCTAAGCGAAGAAGTTCTCCTACGTTTTGTACGCTCAGAACTTTCAACAAAACTTGCTTGAGGGCGTGCACGTGTCATGGGCGTAACAACGGCGTAATTATCAAATTTAGTTATACCTTCAAGCCAGATTTTGTTTTTCATATTGAAGTGGTTCCTTTTCCGACTTTCATTGAACCATCTGATTTTATATTCACTCTTAAAATTAGCTAGTTGCCTTTTAAGACTTGAGATATGAGTCTTCGGGCAGTGGGTACGTTCCTTAACATATTCTTGAAGATAAATCAATTGGTCTTCCAAATTTTTAGTTGGAACGCTGCAGAATGTCCACCAGATGAGATCTTTTTACCTCCTGCATCATGGTAGTCGATCCCGTAAAACAGAAAAAAACCAAACCTGTAGAAGGTTGTTTTTTTAAATTTACAAGAAAAACATTTGTTTAGAGAAATCTGCACAAATCCGCAAGATTTTCAGCGTGAATATGGAATATGAAAGCAATATTCAAAACAAAAGATCGATGTCTGATTAGGTTCGATAGTGCACTAAAAGTCTACGAACACTTTGCGTTCAGCAAAATTTGGTGGGTATTTAATGACTTCGCATTTATATTTTATTATAACTAAAATATAGTACATACATTGATGATAATACACAAATATATTATACTTACACGTAGGTACGCAGTCTAAGTTAAACTGAAGCGAAAAGATGCATAATACACACAAGACGAAGACACAAAGTCACGAGTGATTCACTAAAGTGCAGTAATGCGAAAAGGAGTCTCGAGAACGTTCAGTTTTTGACTAACGAAGCTTGATGAGCCGAGAACCCAAGACGCCCGATTCTAATGGTACTTGACGGGCTTAGGTATAAACTCGTTATTTTAGGTACCAGTAGTCCCATTGTTTCGATTTGCTATGCTAAAATTTTGACCAACTTTTTTATTTAAATGCCCTTTAGTGCGTCCCTTACATACTAGCCATTCATGGAACATGCACCCTGAACTTAACTAGGTGAAATACGGTCGTCGTCTCAGCTGAGGTTCAACCACGCGGCTGATCTGACCGCATTTCACTGTGACCTCGACTGGCGGCGCATATTCGCACTGTTTCATTGAGGTCCCTTAGGTTTAATGAACTGCAGCATAAATTCAGCATATTGAATGTTTTCTTGATAATTTTGGTAAAGTAACCATATTCTAAGGTCCCGGGTTGCGCACATTCATCGCCCGTTCACTTACGATTAGGAGAGTTAAGACAGGGTGGTCTGGTGGGTAACCCGAAAGTTGCGTTAACGCGGCGCTTCTCTCCCACGAGGATTGATCACTATGGGAGAGTAGATCAACAAGCCCCCTTATGGGAAGGCCCTTGCCCAACAACAGGATGTTGCGGGCTATTAAAAAAACGAACCATATTCTAAACTTGTGCGCAAAACTTTAACCACGTACAACTGAGGATATTTAATCCCGCTTCAAAAATTTTGTACATCATTGTTAATAACTTTTTTGTCTCTTGTCCGGCTGTAATAAACTTTATTCTTTTGAAAAGCTAAAACTACAAGCTTTAGTCTCGCAAATTGTAAAATTAAGTGTGAAAAGTGGATGAAATCTGACCTAGTAGTGAAAAGGTGGTTTAGAACTGTATAAATTAGGGTATATCTTGAAACTGAACTTGTTGACCTAAGTTTTTTTGCAGCTCCTGAACTAGTAATCTGTTTTCCAGAAAGGACTTTATAATTGAAAAAGAAATTATATGTAGAAAGTTGTCTAACAAAGTTGCGGATAGAAATAACAATTTAGATTAATACAGCGTGTTTCGAAATTCGCGCCCACGGAGTGTGGGATGGTGTTATGCGATAAAAACTAAACAAAAAGTTCCTCTACCATTTTTCCATCAGACCACTATTTTTCGAGCTACCGCGGTTTTAAAAATCTGAAAATGGTCGAAACGGTCTTCAATTGCAATTTTAAATGTTTGATCAAGTGGTTAAAATTAATCCATGACAACTGTCAGAAAACAAAAGATAATTCAAAACAATTTATTGTAAAAAGTTTGATGTTTACCTTTTCTTATCGTACAATTCAAATTGCGAAATAATGGCAGATAATTATTCAAATCGAGAATATTACGATATGCTGATGGCACTTGGGCTTGTTATAATCGAGCAGGGCAAGCGGTGCGTTTATAGGCAGTGCGACATTCTCTGCGGCGGCTACCAGATGCTAAAGTTTTTAGAAGATTAGAGGACCTAATTCTGTTTAACGGGAATGTTGCGGTGCCACCACGTGTAAATGCTGGTCGTCGGCGTCTACATGATGATGTAGCTCTTGATTTGATGAGAAATGATTCCTCAAGAAACACTAGGTGCGTTGACAGAGAATTAGGAATTAACCCTATCCACGTGTGGTTGCCCTAAAACGTGATCAACAGCATCCGTATCACTATACCAGGGTGCAGCACTTGCAAGATAATGATGGTCCAGTTCGACGTAAATTTTGCGAATGGTACCTCGATCATCACGAACGTGACTTGAATTTCCGAGATTCCATTCTCTGGACGGACGAATGTTTGTTCACACGCGATGGTATTTTCAACGTACACAACGAGCACCTTTGGGTTAATGAAAATCCATATTCAACAAGGATTAGAAATCACCAACACCGCTTCGGCTTAAATGTATGGGGTGGATTATTAGGTGATCGACTGGTAAGACATTTAAGCGTAATTTTCTATTCTTTTATTTCTATCCATTTCATTCCCTCTTTTTAGTTCATCCACATTTTGCCGAATCGCGTAAACGCACAAAATTATTTAAATTTCCTGCAACAAGATGTCCCGGAATTCCTAGATGATGTAGCTTTAAATGCACGCCAAAATATGATGTTTATGCACGATGGAGCGGGCCCCCATTTCGCGTTAATTGTACGTGACTACCTCGACCGTTATTTCCCTGATCACTGGATTGGCAGAGGCGGTCCAATATCTTGGCCGCCTCGTTCGCCCGATCTAACGCATTGCGACTTCTTTTTATGGGGTTACCTAAAATCGTTGGTCTACAAAACACCAGTGGCCAATCTGAATGAGCTGCAAAACCGGGTGTTCCAGGCAGCGCGAGAAATAACACCGGAGATGATACGCAACTCTGTTCAGGCAGTCCAATGACGTGCTGAAGCTTGTTTAGTAGCAGAAGGCGGACATTTTGAACAAATGTTGTAATTACGTACTCATCATAAATATAGTTTGTACATTCTTTTGTTTTTAAAAATTTGGTATTATTAAGTTTAACCAACTGATTAAACATTCATAAGTTGAGATTCAACACTTTTTTCTGTGATTTTCAGAATTTTAAAACCGCGGTAGCTCGAAAAATGGTGGTCTGATCAAAAAATTGTAGAGGAACTTTTGTTTAGTTTTTGTCGCATAACACCATCCCACAGTCCGTGGGCGCGAATTTAGAAACACCCTGTATATATATATTTATACGGGGTGTTCAAAAAATTCGTTCGAATATTTTACCCACTTATAGATCTCCAGGAATATGGAAGATCTACGAAGGGAAACGGCTAGAAGATGGTTGGGAGAAAAGGACAAATAGGGAAATAAGAAAACGTTATTGGGACGCGGATATAATGGGGATAGTAAAGGCACAATGAATAAGGTGGCTAGGTCACCTAGTAAGGATGGACAAACACTGAATATCAAGCAAAGTATGGTCAGCTGAAGCAGGAAGAAGAAGAAGAAGAAGAGGAAGACCCCTATCGCAGTGGAGAAAGGAAGTCGAAGAGGACCTGGAAAGCTTGCAGATCCGGGAATGGAGAGCAAGTTCTAAAGACCGGAAGAAATGAGCATCGATTGCCCAACAAACCAAAGGCCTACAAGGGCTGTTGTGCTATTATACAGGGAATTTTTCTGTTTAGTATACATAGCCTATGTATACTTTTAAAAGAAACGCGTCAATTTCGCCTATTGTGTATGCAACTAACTATACCGACTACTAAAAATCAGAAACAAACGTCACTATAGTTGTGAATTATTTGAGTATGAAAGTTATGTTGATGCAGTGTTTATATTAAATCAGTATTTCATCCTGTATATATGACACAGATGATGACTTTTTTGTTAAATGCAAAAATTGACAGGGTGATGTTTCCGTAAGGTCCGTCCACATTATATTTCTTTTGTACAAAACACATACATGAGCGGCAAAATGGTGTAATGGTCAGCATAGCTGCCTTCCAAGCAGTTGATCCGAGTTTAATTCCCGGCGATCGCAAACTTTTTTTAATTATTATTATTCAACGTAGCATAAAATATTTCATTTCATTTCTTCGGTTAAAACGTGATTACTTTCAGTTTTTATTTTATGGGAATTTATTACGCATCCC
>JABXWE010011366.1:0-38412 GCA_014611495.1 Limonius californicus | reverse complement strand
TGTTTCGCCTTTTTCGCCAGAAGTGGCTCGGCCAACTTGTTTTTTGCCCTTCTCGGCAATAATTTTACTGGGTCGATGTACTGTTTGAAGTCCCGTTTCATCAATGTTGTAAATGGATCCTGGCTCAAAGTGATATTTTTCAAACAACTGTTGCAGTCTATCAAAAAACTCTCCAACATTTTTCCTATTGAAGCTTGTAGCTCTCGACAGACTTGTTGGTTCTGGTTTTCTAATTGACAAATTCTTCTGCCTATTGAAAAACCCCTTCAGCCAATCTTTGCTTGCACGTTTATTAGTGTGCCAATTTTCCGGAATATTTTTATTGTTGGCAACGGCGTAGTCATAGGCGAATTCTTTCGTCTGATTTATATTCAGGCCATAGTGCATATTAGCTGCCGTAATCAAATACTCTGCTAAGCCCTTTTCTTCATTATCAGTAAACAATTGTCTGCTAATAAATTTGGACCTGTATGTTTCATTGTCTGGAATTTTGTTCGCCTTTACATAACCAAAGAGGGTGGATTTGGGAATGTTATAATCTTTAGCAGCCTGCCTGATGGATTTAGATTTACTTTTTATTTCTTCTAATGCTCGCTGAATAACATCTGTCGGGATATTATCCACCCTAGCAGGACGCTTTAGTTGTGATGACAACTTTTTTTTGTAAATGGTCGGCATGTTCTGAAAGAAATAAAAAAGAGAGCTACAAAAGTGTTGAAATATTTTAAGTAAGGTACGTTTCGGACGTCGTCCGAAACATACCTCATGCTTATGTCCGAAACGTCCCCCTGATGGTTTAGATTAATTAAAAAAAGTTTCAATAAATTAGGTTAGGAATAGCACAACTGCCAAGTAATACGATAATACTCATAAAATTGCTCTATCCTTGGGTATAATTACATCAGAAATAAGTTGAGAAATCAGTTAGCAATTCTACTTACCAGTAATGGAATGAATTTTACTTTGATGTCCAGATTTCACAAAATTTTCACAACTCCCGTTTTAATCGCCCAAATGAACTGAAACTTTGCATTCTTATAAGTGGCATTACTGCAAATATTATCCAGGAGGTTATAGCGCGCAAAATTCAAATTATCACTTATTATCAGGCGTGTCCGAAACAACCCACCGTCCGGTAGATACCAACTCTCCCCTAGTCAATACAAAATTGCCATTAAAATTGCGTTTTTAAGTTCTATGGAGCGGCCATTAGATTGTGACCAATTCAAATAAAGCGGCACAACTTTTAAATGAACATAACACCTGGAAATGGTTGTGACAGCTTCCCTTTGTTCAAGACTCTACATTTGTATTCTGTATATCCTGTTCTTATTAAACGTATCAGTTTATCTGGCAAACCTCTATTTTTTAATACGATCCATATGCATTCTCGATGTATAGAATCGAATGCTTTCTCGTAGTCTATGAACAAGATGTGTAGTGGTGATTGGTATTACAGGGTGTTAGTATTGTCTATGCAAGATCTTCCCTTTCGAAGTCCACTTTGTTCCTTGCGTATATCTCTATCTAAAACATCTATTATTGAATTTAGAATAACTTTGTTGAATATTTTACTAACTACACTTAGCAGACTTATTCCATGCCAATTTCCACATATTTGCAGGTCTCCTTTTTTGGGGATTTTGACTATCGTGTCTTCTTTCCACTCGTTCGGGAATGTTTCTTCTATCCAGATTTTTTCTACTATTGGATGTAGTAGGTTAACAGAGGATGGGATATTCAGCTTTAGCATCTCAGCCGTTATTTGATCTGCCCCAGGTGATTTTCCGTTTTTTATCTCTTGAATGGCTGTACTCGGTTCTTCTCTTGTTGGGCTAATTTGGTCTATTTGCAGTTCTTGTCTGTCTATAACTTCTGGTAGGTCTACCATATCGTTCTTGACATTCATAATTTCTTCAAAGTGCTCCTTCCACCTTTGTGCCTGCTGCTCTGCTGTAGTTAGTATCGGCCCATCTTTGCTCTTCGTTGGTACCTCTGCCATGTTTATATTTTTTCCCGCTATTTTATTTATTATTTTATACAATGCCTTACTGTCGCTAATATTTACTGCTGCTTGTGCTTTTTCTGCCAATTTTTCTACATAGTTTGCTTTACCTCTTTTAATACTGTTCTTCACTGCCTTGCTTGCTCTCTGATATTGCCTTTGTATTTCTTTCTTATTTTCTTCATCTGCAGGTTGTAGCCCTTGTTGCTTCAGAGATTTCCTTTTTTTTATTTTTTCCCAGGTTGTTTGGCTAATCCACTGACTCCGCCGGTTTGTTTTGGTTCCTATTGTTGCGGACTGCTTTTTCAAGCGTTTCTTTACAATTTTGCCATATTTCCTCTATTGATTTGTTATAGTCAATTTTTTCTGTTTCTCTTGTTAGGGTTGCTATAAAATTTTGGTTAATTTCTGTATTCTTGTGTGCCTTTTCAATATCATATTGTTTATTTTGAATTCCTGGCTTAGTTTTTTTACTTTTTTTAAATTTGAAACATAATTCTACTATGACTATGAAATAACTAGTTCATTATAAAAAAAGTCTTCTACAGTATATGCATTTTATAATTAAATAAAATTATGACAAATCCAGATTTTATAATGATCTGTAACGAAGTTTCCGGCCAGAACGCGTTTTGAAATTTATTTAGAAACTTTCCGCGTTGTTTCATCGGAAAGGCGTTGGTGGAGCTGGGAGTAGCAATCCGATGAGCCATCCCACTCTCTACCGGTCCGACACGACGCCAAAACGAGTGAGAACGGTAATATAAAAGCAATTTTCGAGGAAAATTCATCACCTTCTGAGTAGCAGTCCGGAGAAGAAAGTCCAGCTCCAGAACCAGACCAGAAACCTAAACTTCTGAGCCGAAGCCTGGAAAAGGAAGTCCAGCCCAGAAACCAGTCCTGAAGCCAGATCTTCTGAGTCGAAATCTGGAGAAGGAAGTCCAGCTCCAAAACCAGTCCAGTAACCTGAACTTATTAATCGAATCCTTTAACTAAACCCAGTCCACCGCATACCTGAAAATCCTAGAAATCCAGTCAACCCTGATTTAACCTGGGTAACCCCGAGTTTTAACAGAGATATTCCGTAATTAATCTCCGTCAAACACTGATTTAACCTGGGTAACCCCGAGTTTTAACAGAGTTATCCCGTAATTAATCTCCGTCAAACACTGATTTAACCTGGGTAACCCCGAGTTTTAACAGAGTTGCACTGCAGTTAGTTTCCGCCAAACACTGATTTAACCTGGGTAACCCCGCGTTTTGACAGTGTGCCCTGCCTGTAGTTTATCTCGAACATTTAAAACGTATTTACGTATTTTCTCCTGACCTGGAAAACACCGCATTGAAAGAAGTTTAAAGAATTTACTACGGATATTGCAGTACCATTTCGTTAGCCTGGGGCAACCCGCGTTTCCGTTTGAAACTCGTTTTAAGAATTCTAAACAAATCCGAAGTCCTGCTAAAATCGCTAAACCCGAACAGTCAACAACATGTCGCTATCGACCGGCGAAAACCACGAAGACCATTCACTGCAACGCCGATAGAATTCGCATCACTTATTTTATTCTAGTTATAGGAAACTGGAACGATGTCACGCCTATTAAAATTCACACACAAAAAAATAGTACCATAAATATTAGCGAAAAAGTCCAAACCCCTCTACCTACTACGCCACTGATCTGTAGATGAATACTCAAATGATAATGTTAGCATCCCGGAGAACTCAATCGAAGATGGGCTGAGTTCCAATAAAATAAATAATAGGCGCCACCGACTTGTAAACTTACTAACACAATCCTAGGTATAAAAAATTAGAAAAGTCGGATTCTCTGGTGCAGCATTCACCTACCTTTCCTTTTGTAGTAGTTCTCTCTTTACTCTGATATTCAAGTTTATCGTCGTAAATGAAAAGACAAATTGCAAATAAGTTAAATTTAATACTCAACAAGTAATCCCCCATGAATCAGTTTGAATATAACATAAATCCCTTAGTGAAGTCAATTTTACGTAAATGGTAAACAATCACCCTACTGAAAGCAAAACTCACACAAACCCTAGGTAATTATTGCGTAACGAGAGCACATAAATAATTAATAACTTAATAAGCAAAACGCATACCATACGAAGAGATCTCCACGATTTGGCAAGTGATAAACTAAACAATATCATTAATTAAAACCCAAATTGAACTACAAGACGCAATAATACACGACGGTTGGAGTACCCTGTATATCAAGAAACACGTAAAATTGCCGTACTATTACAAAATAATTATAAAATATTTAATTCCCCAATATCATAAATTTTATAATATTTATGAAGTTTAATCATATACTAGTAATTATTTCTACGAAATTGAAACAATAATTTATCAATACATAATCTAATAATTCCAGTTAAAATGCACTTCCCTTTGCAGATGTTTTCTTATCTACGGACTGCAGGTCTACGATACAGACGACCTCGTACACAGGCAGTCAGGAAAATCCAGATATCTTGCTGCGAAGTGGATCGGAATATTCGTGAAACGTAAATTTTTCTGATCGTTATCACTCCCAATTCCTATATGGACGGATTAATTACCCCACACTTCGTGCCTAAATTTTATTAATGTACATAAGTTAATAAGCAGATCCAAGAGAATCGAACAAGACAATCGCTCGTGAAACAAAACTCACCAGATGCTTTATATACTGGTGTGAACACTAGCTTCCTTAACTGTGGTATATTATATCGGAAAAACTTCCAGAGTTGATCACTTCCAATCAAAGACACAAAACTCTTAAGTGGCGTAGATTTTTAGAATGGAATTACTTCCCTGTCATCAACGACTAATTTCAATCTTACGACACATAAATACCTCCAGAAAAGAATTGTACTCGTTTGTACAACGGACTACGTACCAGTGTCCTGTATCCAAAAATCTCCCCTCAAAATTTGAAACTTGGACTCGCCCAAAATTCTACAGGTCGACCAACTTCGAAATATTGAACATTACTAAAAGCGGAAATATCACCAGACGCAAAACGGATTGCTTCAAACTAGGCGTAAGAATCGTTACAACGAATTGCATACATTGCTAGGTAACCGAGAATATGATCCAAGAAAGCTGCTAGAATTCAGTTGCTACGAGTAATCCCGTTTAACTTGCATGGTAATAATAAAATTCGTTAGTTGTTTAGCAGCTGATTGGCTTTCAGTGAAGCGAGAGTGCAGCCCAGCCACTACGACAGCGCGTCGTCCTCCGCTGACCCGCAGGGACCGCGTCCAGACTGTCTACATTCCAGGGCCGAACTAAGGAAGCTTTGATTTTCGTTT
This sequence comes from Limonius californicus, assembly GCA_014611495.1. Lineage (NCBI taxonomy): Eukaryota > Metazoa > Arthropoda > Insecta > Coleoptera > Elateridae > Limonius > Limonius californicus. Next base: position 33,089 of record JABXWE010011366.1, on the reverse strand, counting down.
TAGAACACCGTTTTGATTTATTATCGTTGTAATTTGTTCAGAATCCAGTATTTTGGTTTCCTTTATTCTTGTATATATTTAAATCAAGTATTTTAATTTAAGTTAGTAGTGTACATAAATAGGAATAAAACTGTTGAGCCGATAAATAATTTTATTCCCCAGTGAGCTCTGGCTCTGAGTTTACCCGGCACCAGGCCTGGATATTACAGAACTTGTATTTCTGAGTATTTCCATCATTAATTTGCAGTTGTATGTCCACTTGAAATTACTCTAAACACATAGTAAGCGCTTTTAACATTAATCCTGCAATATTGTTGAAGTTAAACTCATCGGGCAAATTAATCTATATATGCCAGATGTAACCATATGGTAACTATTTCCTATACTAATTAAATAACAAAACAGCTGGTATAAAAAAAGGACTTTGATTTTTGAAAGTAATTTAAAATACAATAAATATTTACAGCTTACATATAAATACAAATGATAAAATTTTATAAAGCACTTGATACGCATCTAATTGCTTTATATCAATTTTAACATGCTAATAGTTAGATCCGATAAGTGTACTTAATATCTTTGATACTGCGCATCACACACAAGCTTTTCCAAATAGTGTCTTCCTTCACTTCTAGTATTGCCATCAATTGTAAATAGACACCTTCCACACTCTCACAACACCATATCCTTATATTACAGTTTTCACTTGAATACATTCTTTTTATACAATTCCCAAATGAATAACAACAAATATCTTCATGTTTCAAGTTAACGATTTGTAGTTTATACACTAACGGTCTTACCTAGGGAAAATGTACATGCCTACATATTGTGATATTTGACATAATTATGTTAAAATAGGTTATAAAATGTCTTATGTCAAAATACTCAATATCCAATGCCACTGTATATAATGCATGTGTTTATAGTAGTATAAGGTACATGTATGCAAAATGAAATTATTATTCAACTGGAGCGATACATGCATTAAAACAATTTTCACTATTTATTTAAATCAATAAGCAACTGTGTAACAACTTGTTTTTGTTTAAAACATCAACATGAATGGTGGTTTACAGCTTGCTTATTATTGTATTGCAAAATACATACAATAATAATACATTCAGCCCCAGTTTAACAGTGAGATAGTGGAGCACTATGCCATTAATGGGGTCATTATAACATTAGGCGATTGGGCATGTCAAATTTCGAAAATACCAATACGCGAAGAACTCTCATTGGCTAATTAAATATTTATTGTAATGGGGGCCATTCTTATGAAGTTTTAAATACTGCTTAGAATAAATTTTCGCCATTTAATGAATTTAATAATATTGAAATCATTGATAAAACAAAAAAAAAACACATTATAATGAATCACCACTATGTGAGATACAGAAGTTATATTTTAGATTAAACATATAATATGGAAGTTAAATTTTATAATCGATATGGGTCCACAACCATATCTCATAAATGGTTGGGTAAAAACGCATATTGATTGGTTTTTCATAGTAATATATGCTTTGTAAATATTTAATACCGTTTTTCACCACCATGGATATTGGAAACTGACCTGACATTTTTATTGCTATTTAGTAAGAACTACCTACTTGTTTCTGTGGTCTTTCTGGGTAGCAATTGAATACAAACACACTGTTAAAAACACTAAAACTACTAAAATTACATACAAATTGACAAAATATTCCTGTCATCAAGTCTGTAAATGTCAAAGGGCCATCTTAGATCAGGTCTCGTTTTTTTACCTTTTAGACAAATTAATAATATAAAAAGCTAGCTGTGAAATTGTACATAAAAATATAATTTTGACAAGTCCCGAAATTTTAAAATAATCAAAAATTACCAGTTTTAACATTTCCAGCAATTCACTTAACAAGAATCAATATGCATATGCGACATACTGATTGTGCTTGTACAAATATTATACATTTATTAAACGCCAGAAGTGTTACATCAATAAAAATGAAGCAAGCGCGCCCAATAAGGACTGTTAACAACATGCTTCTTAAGAAGTTTGCTGATATAGATGCTGATACACATAACTTAAGGTTACCAGAGCTAAAGACTACCAAGTTTAAATGCCGCTCGTGTTTTCTAAAGATGAACTTTTCATTTAGAAAGAATAATGTCAATGAGATTTTGAGCGAATTAAATGGACTGTGCACATTGATGGAGAATCTTCATTGTAAATAGTGAACTCTAATAGTTAAAACAACATAAATTATGTACATCAATACAGAATTGTTGCATATTTATCAATTATTACATATTTTTATTATAAAGGAGCCTTACAAATATTTTAAATGTTTACAGTTAATGTGTGATTACATTTTTTTATAGAAACATACTATACAATTTCAACAGGAAGCTGTTAAGGCACATTCCAATATATATATTTTTGATATTTGGTTTGGTCTAAAACACACTTTGATTGCTTGATATTGATTTATATTATTTTCAATGAAATGATTATTAATAAACCCTGTAGTTTAATTTTAGGTATTATTTCATTTAAAACTGTAACCACCATCTCCACAAAAATAAAACAGAATGAATATGAAAGGACTGTATAAAATTTCGGTTGTCCGTGTAGATGAATCTATCTGCACTTCAGGTACTTTGTCAGTTTGTCGACAGTTTATGAGCTTTGGAAAGTTGTAACCACTCCAAATTTGTATGGATTTCCATTTAATTTGCAAGTTACGAATCTCACAAATATGCACCATTATCACAATGTGAGGGAAGTCCTAACGACGGTTGCTGTTCAATGTTTAAATATTGCATTTCTCTGATCTGTAACATTTAAGAATAATTAAAATATTAAATCTAATAAACCTTAGAAAATTGGCAATTTAGTCTTTAAAAATAAAAGCGTGCAGTTACATCAGTGCAATGTCAAGTTTTCTATGTATAGAAATTGTTCTTAGCTTAGTGTCACAACTGTGTCCCTAATGTCTTGCAAAAAATTAGAAATGTGATCTTCTTTTAAATTCAAGTTACATCAGCATTCAGAATTACAAGGTTCGATGAGCTAATGTTATGATTAGGATAGTTGTCTTCATATGGTCACAGTCAGCAGTGCTGCATGACTATCCTTGACCTATTGGCCAAAGATGTTTGATACACATCGCTAATACAACAGCCAAATTTTCGGACACTAAAATGGAAATGGCCCTGGCATCTGTCAGAACAACGGGAAACTATCTGAAATAGGATCTATGGCTATATTTCTAAGTAAAGAATGTGATAATAGACGGGAAATATATATATCTAGAGAAAAATCTAGAGAAAATAAGTAAGGTAAGGTAATTAATAAGTGTAGGAATAATATTTTTGGACAAATTGTTTTACATTTATTGTATGCTCATACAGTTGTCAATAAAGTTGTTTTCTAAATATTTTGGTTACTAGCCCTCTTGTGTAATAAATTATTTTTATGGTTACGCCTTTCCAAGACCCGAGACTCGTCGCAGAGTGGTGTTTTTAGGTAAGATTTAGGAAAATTAGGGTAGTGGGTCAGAAGCGGCCGTAGGGGTGGCTTCTTAGACTGGTTCGGAGTTCGCGCGTTCGGTGTAAGTGAAATAACAGTAAATGTGTGTGGCTTAGTTGATAAATGCACTGAAGTGTGTTACATATGTTCATTTAAAGCTGTGCCGCTTTATTTGAATTGCTCACAATCTAATGGCCGCTCCATAGAGCTTAAAAACGCAATTGTAATGCCTAATGGGCTTTTTGTATTGACTACAGTTTTGTTGGTATTTTTCCGTTCAAAAATTAATTTATTATCAAACCCGTCTCGATGCTTTCTTTCTTTGTGAGCCACATTTGCCGAGCTGGAAAGCACTTCTCAGAATTCCTTTTTTTTGCTGCGTTAATACTTCAATATTGCTTCCCGAAGGTTTTCCCGAAACTTGCACGTGGTAATTCCTTCTAGAAAAAGATTAGGCTGGAGACTGTTCTGCAGCGAGGGAAAGGGCAGTCGGAGCTAAACTCTTAAGAGAGACGGACGTAACTTCGAATATCGTTTTCTTTTTCTTCGCGGCGCTTCTGTTAAATTTTACCGTTTCGCTGTTTGCTGTAGAGCAAAATTAAATCCGACTTAAGTCGGATATATAAATAATAGCAGAATTGTCGCCTTGGTTTTGGACAATTAAAGATAATAATTGCTCCTGTCGATTTAGTTCGGATTTCTGTGAGGTGAAAAGAAAAAAAGAAATCGTGCAAGTGTTTTGCTGGAAATTGTTTTGTTCCCGTCGTCCGAGAAGTCTCGCTTCTGTCTCAACGTTAACTGACCTCGTTGAAAGCAACTTGGCACTCTACAGGGGCGTAACAGCTACATCTCGTTCCAACGCGGCCCCGAAGAACGTTGTCTTCCTTCTCTTTTTTTGGCCCTGCATCTGGAAATCGCCGTTACATTGTGCCTAACCCAGTTTTTGTGTTGTGATAAAGAAACTTTTTTTGCTCGCGTTAACTTGCAGACTTCAAATTTAACTTCATGTAAATAAATGAAAAAAACGACCTTCAGTCACCATATGTGGTGTTAGTTGTTAATTATAAAACTACCAGATTATATTCTGTGTTATTTTTGTGAACTTCAGCGTCGCTGGTGTACGTAGTTGTAAGAAAAACGTAAATCCCGTTGCACCAGTGGCGGCGAGTTTTTTTCTAAATGTTCAAAAATTAAAATTATGTAATCCAAACTTATAGCGTTATCACTTGTCATTTTCTTGTATTGTTATTTTTTTTAAATTTAAATATATGTGTGTTAAAAGTTTACTGCCTCTTATTGTGTCTTTTGTACTTGTTGGTGTAAGAATTTTGCAAGCTTTAAATATACAGGGTGTCCTTTAAATGCCTTAAAAGCTTCAGGTAGAATTTTTCCTTTATGAATGCTTAATACAAATCTTCAAAAAAAAAGTAGGTATTTGGAGCTTAGTTTTCTTGTACGAGAGTGTTAAAGTGCATATCTTTAAAACAGAATTTCATGGAAACAATAACGAGAACTTTAATGTTGCACGTATCTGCCGATAAGTGACTGACTGCCACTTGATTATGTAAAGATTAATATTGAGTTGACGCTCTAGTTGCTCTTCTGGAAGTACTGTTAAAAATGATAAATTTCGTAAATACTACATTTGACAACAGTGCAAGGCCGTGGTATTGTGATGAAAAGTAGAAAATTTGTTTTTCGACATTTGACGTAATTTTTGGACATCTCGATTTTGCTTCATGTAATTTCGGCCTACTAATTAAATTCTCCATAAATGCAAAGACATCGTCAACGTTGCCAAGTATAATATTCTTTAAGTGTCTCGTGTGAGGAAACTAAGCACTGTAGGAAGTTCGTGTTAGTGTTTTTGAGGACTGTATTTCTTACAGAAGAGTGCTACCTGAAGCTTTTAAGGTATTTAAAGGACACCCTGTATAAACCAAAGACCTGTTAATTACCTTAAATGAGAAGATTGTGTGAGTTCTCATTGCACGTATACCGGGCAGGAGTGTATTATTTCAGTGTATTCCTGTATGGTTCTGTTGTTTAGAAAGTTTGTATATGCTACTCTTTTTTGTAGTTAGTTGCTTTACTTTATGAATGCATCACATCTCTGCACATCATTTGACATTTACATTTAGTTCTTTATCACTTAATGCCTCTCAGTACTGCTCCGGTAATGTTAGTTAAAATCTTATTCTGCATCGTCTATTATGTTGTCGTGTTTTTTTGCAGTTTTTTTATTAATCTGCTTACATACAAAGCTCGTATACTTTCGTTTCAATATATTTTTCACTGGAATATAATTTAGAAGTTTCCCATCAGAACATCAGTGGTCAGTACGGTAGTTCAAATAAAAGATCTTCGTGAACATATTCCGGAAAATTGTATCACTAGCATAGTATAAAACAATTTAGGCAAATTTACAAATCTACGGTTTAAGTGGTTTAATACAATTATACAAAATACGCTTGATATTATTAAATAGATACAAAATAAACTACAAGACACAAGTTAAAAACGTTCACCATACCGTTGAAATAACAGAATTTAATATTAGTTCCGGTGTTATCAAGATTGTTACAACAATATTGAATTGGGATTGGGAAAAGGGATTGAACTTAGAAATAAGAATTGGAAATGAAATAATTGAGGAAGTAGAAAAGGTAAAATACCTGGGAATTATTATTGACAATAAGTTAAAATTTAATTTTTACATTTGTGGGAAAATAGCAAAAAAACTAGGAGTGCTAGCAAGAGCAGGAAAATTTCTTTCAACTTGGAGTAAGAAAGTGATTTATAATACTATAATATTGCCACATTTTATGTATGGTGGCACAATTTTACATCTAGCTAACCAAAGTGAGTTGAATAGATTACAAAAGCTTCAGAATAGAGGAATGAGAATAATCTTAAATAAAAATAGATATACAAGCATTGCTGAAATGTTGCAAAGACTAGAGTGGTTAAATGTCAGGCAGCTATTAGAGTATCAAGTATTAATATTCATTAAAAAAATGGAACTAAACCTGGTACCTGATCATTTCAAAAATGTATTAACAAAAAATAAAGATATACATAAATATAGTACAAGAAATGAGGAGAAATACTACTTAAATAGAAAAAACAAAAGTATTGCTCAGAAGGGGTTACTGTTTAGAGGGGTTAAAAGTTATAATTATTTAAGCAAAGATATTAAAAATTGTAATACTATAAAAACATTTAAGATAAAGTTAAGGAATTACTTAAAAATTGCAGAGTAGATAAATAACTGAACATAGTTAATACTAGTTAAGTTGTAATAATAGGTATTAGTTAACTATTTTTGTATTGTAGAAACCTAAGCATATGTATACATTAGCGTTTTAAGCTAAATAAAAGGAGTATTATTATTATATAAGTTTTGTATCACTTTACTATTATTCAAGATCTGTTTAGGGCATTTGGTCATATTCAGAATAATAATAGAATTATAAGCCTGTTTAAGTACTCAGGACATACAGTGTATATTAAACAAATATGAGAGTACGTATTGTTACGCACAAAGTGATAAAGAGGAAAAAGCCAAAGTCGTTACAAAGTTGTGAACAGCTTCGTAATCTGAAAAGGAAGTTCTTTGAAAACTACATATAATAGATTTCAAAAGTTCTGGAGTTTTCAGGCTATTGATGTTTGAAGATACCTGTTGAACGTTATAAGCAGTTCTGCAGATATTTGCTTACCCTTCCACTAAACATACAGTTAGCAAAAATCTGAAAAATCCAAACAACTATATAAAATGAAGTTCGTATTTAATAGCTTCATTTTCTACAATTGACTATTTAAAAACGTTAATTCATTATCTACACACCAAAATGATCTGAAAATATCATCAAATAATACTCTAACAGAACGAGTAATTGCGGGCTTCAACTTAATTACTCACTTGCGTCAGCTTTTGCACCTGCTGAAACATTTCAAGTGGCTTGTGTGCTATTACGAAGATATGCATTAAAATTAACAGATCAGTCACGTTTTACTCATTAAACTCCGAATCTGACGAAATATATTTACTTTAATATAGTGAAGGTATGTCATTATATTTTTTGCCAAATTTTGGTTGCATTAAAATGTAAGCATTTAATTATGGGATATACTATGAGGCAATCATATTATGAAGTGTATGTTTAAAGCGAATACTATGAACCTGCTAAACTATTGTGAAATAGTCGGAAACCGTTATATTACTTATAAAATGTAAACAGTTTGAAATCTGAAATTATAGAATTACCAATACCTCTAAAGTAATCAATTTTTAGGGTTTGTTTGTAACAACTAATTAACCATGCCTATCATATTGTACACATAAAACTATGTTTCATGAAAATATGTGGCTGCTCGTCGCTTTAATCTAACAGAGGGCACTCAGTAGTGTGTTGTATTTGCCTTCTTCCATCACAATGATCGTTTAGCTGCTTAGTAGTAATTTCTCTTCGTTACGATCAATTATAATTTCTCAGTGAGCTCGATTGGTTATACAATATAATAGGTTTATATTACAATTCTATTTAACCTTTTTTCTAAAATTTATATGCTCTTAATGATAAATGTATAACTACACAGGGTGTTTTGAATTGAGTAGTGTGTAATTGGAATTTTTGGGTATGGTAAATAATTCGACTTTTATTAAAAAGGAAAAATGATATACATTTATTAAGACAATTTATTGATTATTTTCATTTTCCAAAATACCACACAGCCTACTTGTTATATTAGAAAAACTACAATTAGTAGATTTTTCAAATGTGCATCAAGTTTTTATTACTACATATTTCATATTTTTAATAATAAGTTTGTAGGGATGTATATGCTCTACAAACCTGCAGCACAAAAAATTTTCGGTTTCATAATTTTTGGGGCACAACACACATATGCTTTTTTCTAGAATCCATATCAAAATTATGCATAACTTTTCAGTAGGTCGGCATACTTATTTACTCTAATTCTTCTTCTTCTTCTATTAGGAAATTCTTCCTGTTTTTAACCATTTGTTTCTAGAGGTTTTCTCGTCATATTCTCCTGAGTCTTCCTGCTCTTCTCTTGTTTATTGTCCGGCTTTCTCTCGTGACTTCGATGAACCTATTCTGGTCCATTCTACGATTTACATGTTCGTTCCAATTCTATCTTCTTTCCCTTATCTATTCTGACATATCTGTTATTGCGCAAATCTCTATTATATTCTCTTGTGCCTATATCTTTGTTTCTGCTCCGTATCTCAGTAAGGGATTTAATATGTTCTTGTATATTTTTGCCTTTGTGTCTGTTCTAAGATATTTGCTATTGCATATAACATCTTTTTTACAGCCAGATATTATATTCGAAAAAGTACTTAAAACTATGGAAGCTGCCCAATATGTTTAAAACACGGACTGATTATGAAAGTATTTATTTTATTGAACACACAATAGAAGCAGCGTCAATTTACCTAAAATGTTCTATATAGAGTAAAGAAATGTTAACAAACACCTAGAACGTATGGCCGTATGAAGCTATATAAATAAATAATGTTTTAGCCCATAAAAACGGAAGAAGGTAATCAAATTTTCTTTGAGACATTTGATTCGGCTCAAAAATAAAAGTGACAAATTTAAACCTATCCTTTATCTCAAACAGTAGGCAAAATCCATGTGTAGAGAATGTTATTGGAAAGAGGTTGTGCATCTGCTGAATTTAATTGTATTAATACAATACAATTAAATAATGAAACATCAATAATTGGAATGAGCAAAGGGATATAGAAATATTGTAGGTGGGCTCTTCAACGTAAGTAAAATACAAATTTAAGGGGTTACAGAAGTGGTTTAAAATTCGCTAAATTCGTTTAGTGTTATCATCGAAGTCACGTTAAGAAGCTGCCTTTTTACATACTGTTTTTTTAAATAGTTTATAAAATGTGCAAGATTGTAAACAAAACATACACGTTTTTTCTTTCTATACGCATAGCTCGGCCTTAGCATCCGATAATATAAAAATTAAGTAATACTCAATGGAGTAATTATTACAACGGTCTAAAGACTTTAAAAATGGGATACAATTTAGTTAAAGAAACCGTATTCAACATTTTTAGAAATAAAAATAAACGTTAAAAGTAAAACTGCAGTTCTTGGTTTATACGATAAAATTATACACCTTGAAAATGCAATGTTGTTATCATATGGGAAGAGAATTTGGAAATATTAAATTTGTTTACCGTAAATTATAAGATCCATGATCGATTGAATTACAGAATTTTAGATAATATCATCCCTAGAGCCTGTATTGATACAAGTAAGAAAAGCATGTAGAAAAACATGTAAGATTGCGAAAAGAAATCAAACATTTAACTGAATATATTAGAGAATTCAATTAAATAAGCGAAAATAAACCTATCTACAGACAGCAATACAGGAAATAATGTATTAGTAAGTAAGGACGACTTTGGCACGAGCCGAACATTTTATTAGATAGATTAATAACAGAACTAACGAAAAGAGAAGATATACATACATACAATTATGTAGCAACGATTCTAATTTTTATATGATATTGGCAAGAAAGCCACAAAGGACTAGACAACGATATCATTAATCAGTGGAAATATATGTGGTAATGATATAGGTATTACTTTATGACAGGTAGGTATTCTATCTTCAAAATACATTGTAAAATTTGTACAGTGCACGTCGATTAATGGGATCAAATCAAGACTCGGGGTTTTTGATAACAATGACCGATTGATAATAATAAACGGTAAGACCATCCTTCCGTCGCGAACTAAGTTATTTTTTTTCGTTTCTTCGTATCAACGGGCCATCTACACGTGAATCATATTCACGGATATTAGCGAACTAGAGTTTCAATGCAGATTCCACTTGATCGTTTTTCCCAGTGTTGTTCCTTTAGTGTTTAAACTGTCATTTTTCTTTGCAGCTTTTTCTATTTCTACACGTTTTCTTTTAATTTTACACAGCACTAGTTGCGAAATATTTAATTGTTCTACTTCCTTCCGCTGGCTTATTTTCGGCAAATTTACAAAATATTAAAATTTGCCTTTTAAGATAGCATCACGTTTCCTTTTTACGTCAGCCATTACAAAGGATTAGAATAGAACTCAGTTAGCTGCTACCAACCAGCCTGCAGGTTGTTAACTTATGAGAGAGAGCGAGAGAGCTCCGATATGAATTGCATTTGAAAATACAAATAAACCAAATCCATGCAAACATGGTTATTGAACGTGGACGAAAATAATCCTAAGAAAAAATTGATAACATAAACCGGATTCACGATTATTATAAACGATGTTTTTCCTATGTAGTCATATACATCCTGATCGTGCTTCGAGAAAGTGGTAATATCTGAATGATAACATTATCCGTGATTTTAATAAGCGGCATGCACTGCATTATCGGAATGTCATAAAATATATAAATGTTTTGGCATACTAAAACCAATGTATGCAAAGGGATTGACTAACGTGTTCCCTAATTTATATAATATTCTGAACATACACATCATAATGCCAATATCTAATCGTGGAGCAGATTTGGAATCGTCCAAGTATACTTTCCATCGAAAGCGATTTGACAAAACCTCTAACTAATATATGATGACATGGTTAATGATTTAGATACCAGGAAAAGTAGAAATCTATTAAAACATTAGTTATTTTATATAAATTTTTCAATTTCCTAATTCTGTTCACTTTGTTCACTAATTTACTTATTAAAATCAACTTTTTCTTCTTTGCTACAATTATTCTATGCTGTAAATCCTAATTGCAAATTCTTTATTTATTTTATTTATGCTATTTTATTTACAAAGCTATCTATTTTATTATTTCGCCTTTTTATATACTAGTTTTTAACTAGATAAAGGTAAAAATACGATAAAATCAATCTATGTTTAGATATCTCTCTTTGAGTTCTTTGTCTCTTACGAGACGTAGCGATCTTGTCTTTTGTGTTACGCGTTTTTCAACACCCTAGAAATAGAGGACATACAGCTCAACGTCGGTTCTGAAGCACGGGAAGTGTAAACATTTCTACTCCAGAGAAAGTTTATGGGCACAATATCTCGCTGGTTTGCAACTGCTCAAAGAGGAAGAACATCCGTTAGAAACCCGATGTTCCGGTATTGGGAATTAAACCCCAGACCTTTAGCCCACAACCGCCTCTCTATGATATATGTAGACTTAATTAAGTGAAATTTGTTAACAGAATGCAAACAACCCAAATATCAAGATATATTTAATTTTCATGTAGTCAGGACACTGCCGAAATTCCGCAATCAATTTATCTTGTCGCACACTATAAACACTGCCTTTCACCTTGGCTGCAGTTCGCTTTTCAGCGTTCAGGTAGATCTCCCTATGATCTGTGCCGGATACAGTAATAAATATAATGGTTTGTCCATGTCAGAGGTTGCATTTAATTCTGAATTTCCAGATCGAGTTAATATCGCATTCAACATTATACGAGGGCAGTCTTTTAAGTTTTTCCAAAACTAGGAAGGAAGAACATTTTTTGGAAGAAACTGTTTTACCGCTTTTCAAAATATTCGCCTTTAAGACTTTTACACTTTTCCATGCGTTCAAACCAATTCTTGAAACACTTTTTCCACTTTGAAGTTGGTATCTCAAAACCATGGTTTTTGAAGGCTTCAACAGCTTCGTGAGGTGACGAAAATCACTATCCACGCATTTTTTGTTTGACATTCGGGAACAGAAGGAAGTAATTAGGCGATAAATCAGGTGAATACAGGCAATGAAACACTAATTCGATATTTTCCCCCTTCAAATAATCAATTGTTTGATGTTTGCTTCATGTGCTGTGTGAGAGCTGGCATTGTCATGATGAAGATTGATACGACGTTTTCGATTGTTTTTCCAGATTTCGACGATGACTTCTGGCAAACAAATTGTTGTATACCATTCAGCGTTCACTGTTCTTCGGTCCTCTAAATGAATGGTTGCGACATGTCCAGTACAACCGAAGAAACAAGCAATCATTTTCGTGGAAGAAATTCGTGAACGAACAACTTTTATGGGATTCGGTTCATCTTGGAACACCCATACAGTGGACTGTTGCTTAGTTTCCGGTTCATACGAATATATCCAAGTTTCGTCAGCAGTTACGATGTTCTATATGAATTTTGCTGTTGCTCGGTCTAATTTTTTGGACATTTCCTTACACCAATGAACACGAGCCTTTTTTTGAGCTTCGGTCAAAGTATGCGGAATCCATCGGAATCAGATCTTTTTCGTAGCTAAATGTTCATGCAAAATCGAATGTACTGCAGTCTTCGATATGCCTAAGGATGCCTCTATCTCACTGTACATCACATACCGATCTTCTTCAATCATGTTGCGCACAGCATTGATGTTTTTTGGAAATACAACCAGTTTTGGCGTGGACCTTCACGAAATTCATCACTGACGGACGCACGACAACGACGAAATTCTTCAAACCAAATGTAAACAGTCGTTTCTTATGGTGCTCCATTACCAAATGTTGAACGAAGCGATTCTATGCATTGTTGTTGAGATAGGCCCTTACTAAAATCGTAAAAGATCATCCAACGAAAACCTCCACGTGAAATTTTAATTTTTTCACTAAATTGTTTTTTTTAACACTCACTGTAAACAAACTACTCTAAGCTCTAAGCTGCCACTGTTTTACCAATAACAAATGGCAAATTTTTATTGATATTCCAATTCATGCAGTTAGCAAATTCATTTAACATTATTAAACAATCTAAGTTTGTTATAGGATATCGCGAATCTCGTGAAAAGTAGTTTTTAACATGTGATCAACAAGTTTTCAATATAGAGAGTGCTATTAAATTTTTTTGCATTTCTGATATTGAACTATAAGCCAATGGCAATTAAAACACCTGTCAGAATAAAATAATTTATTAACCTGTCGAAATCTATTTAATATGGTTGTTGTAATTTGTTTGTTTACTTTTTTAAAATGAGTTTTATTGCAACGAGATACGCTTTGAGGTTAAGTTCGCTTTCTGTTTGTGCCTCCATCGAAGAAATAAACACAAAATACGGCCGGTACGTAACATGACAGCTACTACATGCCTTGTAGCACTCGCAGCAAATCCTAGTATGAAAATCTTTTGATCGCTCGTTATAATTATGATTTTATTTCTTCATGTTAAAGAAAGACCTGAAAAATATCTTAGCCCGAAGCCTGATTAGAAGTATGGGAAACTTTACGCGAAGTGTATTGTTTTTTCAATAAAAACGTTGAAATAAGATGATTTCGTTTTTTCCGAAACGTATAATTTTCATCAATCTTTTTGTAACAAATGTTTTTTCAATGAGTAAAGTACGTTTTTATAATCAAATTAAGGGTTAATAAATGATTTGAACAACCCCACAAACTCGTGTTATTTAATAAGATATCATTATCTACGACTGCATTCTAAAAGAAACACCACAATGCAGATAGCAGTAGAGAGCATTTCCATTAATCCGAGTAGAAGATGCCTGTTTTAGATAACCAACATCTGCTCTAGAACAAAAACCGAGTAATTCCAGATTTGAGAGTTGCGGTTTTACATGTCGGTCCACATCAAATACCTAATTAAAATTAATTCCCATTCTGGTTCCCGGAGATTAGAAAAAAAACATAAATACGTTTCCAGGTGCAATCAACTGGCCGTACTGGGTCATAATTATTCGAGGTAGTAATCGATATGGCCCGCTAGACGTAGGTAGTAGCTGAAAAGGGTTGCGTGTTTCGCCGTGACCCGGAGTGGCCGTCGTCCGACAAAGCGACTCGCCGGGACATTATTCCGGGCATTTCCGGCGACCTGAGTGCGGACCTGACCGCGAGCTGTACGCGACAGCTGCGGGTAGATCACAGAGGAGACGCGGGTCGCGGACCGTGCACCAACAACGGCCGATCGCCGCGAGCGCCAGCGGCCATTGAACAGCCCATTGTGCCCTTACGGAGCGGAGCCTCTCCGACGCTGCCCACTCACCCTCATCTACCTACTGCCACATATCATACATGTCATCCAATATCCAGATGCTTGCAATAATCAACTACGGCTTTATCGCATGCAGGGATGCAGGTCGGCCTGTGTGCTTGCATTTGCCTGCAATTAATTACCAGTAATTTGCAACCTGCACACACTGAAATGCCATTCGCGACCGTGTATCATGTAACATCGGAACGATTACGTTCTATCGAGCTCCGGATGCTAATCCTCATTATACCCAACATTTTTCACGAAGCGCCTAGATCAAAGCATGTTGTAGTAATCAAACGATTTTACGATTGAATTTAACTGACGCCAATAGATTTTTCATCGAGATGCAATTCAGGAGATATCAGTTTCTAGTTTTTCGAAGAATTGCGCAGTCTGTTTGGGTTTAATAGATATAGATATTCGGCATGACAGACCGCGGTGCCATTAAAGCAATCACATTTGAAGGGATAAAGAATACAGGGTGTTCGTACGGTTAATTACTCTGTAACTATTTCAGAAACTATTACTCGTATTTATGATAATTATACTCTGTGGACAAAAAAAAACGGGGATATAATGATGCATATTAGTCAGTTAATCGATCAATTACCATTAATGAATTTATGATTATTTGAATAATCGATTATCCAATTTATAGTTCCCCGCATTTTTAATGTAGTATCCAGATCAAATCATACTATAGTAATAAAAGGATGTGATAATGGAATTAAGATGACGTTCATAGTTCTGATGATTCTTCATTAATATAGCAATTCAGAGGCAATGTTGCATTTTTTTTCTGTTACACACTTTCTTTGTGTTTAATAAAAGATTTCAGCATAGAACGAACAGCGACGTCATTAAAACAAGCAATTTTAAAATGAAAAAGAATACAGGGTGTTCGTACGGCTAATTACTCTGTAACTATTACAGAAACTATTACTCGTATTTATGATAATTTTACTCTGTGGACAAAAAATAAACGGGGATATAATTATGCATATTAGTCAGTTAATCGATCAATTACCATTAATGAATTAATTTCTAGTTCCCCACATTTTTAATGTAGTATCCAGATGAAATCATGCTATAGTAACACAATGATTTGATAATGGAATTTAGATTTCTGAAGATTGTTCATTAAGATAGCAATTCAGGAGGCAACGTTTTCTTTTTTTCTGTCTCTCTCTCTCTTTGGGTTTAATAAAAGATTTCAGCATGGATCGAACAGCGACGTCATTAAAACAAGCAACTTTAAACTGAAAAATAATACAGGGTGTTCGTACCTGTAACTATTACAGAAACTATTACTCATATTTATGATAATTATACCCTGTAGACAAAAAAAGCGGGGATATAATTATGCATATTAGTCGGTTAATCGATCAATTACCACTAATGAATTAGTTTTTAAATTACTATCCAGATATAATCATGCTATAGTAATAAAAGGATGTGATAATGGAATTAAGATGACGTTCATAGTTCTGATGACTCTTCATCAAGATAGAAATTCAGGAGGTAACGTTTTCTTTTTTTCTGTTACACGTTCTCTTTGGGTTTAATAAAATATTTCAGCATAGAACGGACAGCGACGTCATTAAAACAAGCAATTTTAAAATGAAAAAGATTACAGGGTGTTCGTACGGCGAATTACTCTGTAACTACTACAGAAACTATTACTCGTATTTATGATAATTATACTCTGTGGACAAAAAAGGGGGTATAATTAATTATAAATAATAATCGGTTAATCGATCAATTATCACTAACAAATTTCTGATTATCTGAATAACAATTATCCAATTTATAGTTCCCCACATTTTTAATATAGTATCCAGATCAAATCATGCTATAGTAACAAAAGGATTTGATAATGAAACTAAACTGACGCTCATAGTTCTGATGCTTCTTCATTAAGATAGCAATTCGGGAGGCAGCGTTTTCTTTTTTGTTTGTTACACGTTCTCTTTGGGTTTAATAAAAGATTTCAGCATAGAAGGAACAGCGACGTCATTAAAACAAGCAATTTTAAAATGTAAAATAATACAGGGTGTTCGTACCTGTAACTATTACTCATATATATGATAATTACACCCTGTAGATAAAAAAAAGCGGGGATATAATTATGCATATTAATCGGTTAATCGATCAATTATCACTAATGAATTAATCGATTATTTGAATAATCGATTATCTAATTTATAGTTCCCCACATTTTTAATGTAGTATCCAGATCAAATCATACTATAGTAATAAAAGGATTTCATAATGGAATTAAGATAACGCTCATAGTTCTGATGCTTCTTCATTAAGATAGCAATTCAGGAGGCAACGTTTTCTTGTTTTTTCTGTTACACTTTTTCTTTGGGTTTAATAAAGGATTTCCGCATAGAATGAACAGCGACGTCATTAAAACAAGCAACTTTAAAATGAAGCAGAATTATAATTTGTAGACAAAAAAAAACGAGGATATAATTACGGATATTAGTCGGTAATCGATCAATTACCACTAATGAATTAATCGATTATTTGAATAATTGATTATCCAATTTATAGTTCCCCACATTTTTAAAGTATCCAAATCAAATCATGCTATAGTATAAAATAATTTGATCATGGGATGACGCCCATAGGTTTGATGATTCTTCATTAAGATAGCAATTAAGAGGCAATGTTCTATTTTTTTCTGTTACACACTTTCTTTAGGTTTAATAGAATATTTCAGCATAGTACAAACAGCGACGTCATTAAAACAAACAATTTTAAAATTAAAAAGAACGAACAATAATTGTAATTTCTGCAATTATTACAGATAAGTTCAATGATAACTATACTATGTGGGTAAATGTCCACTGCTAGGGTTACTCATATTAATCCGTTAATCAATCAAATATCGTTAATGACATCGTTCATAATTCCTTTCATGCAGATAAGGATTTAACAATGGGATTTAGATGATTCCAATAGTCAATGGCGATCGATTTAGGAGACATTTTCTATTTTTTAAATTACGCAGTTTGTTGGGCTTAATAGGTTTTGGTTTCCGAATAGAACAGACGGTTGTCATTAGAACCAGAAAATTTAAAGTGAAAAAGATTATAGCGTGCGCGTACTGCTGATTGTTCCGTAACTATTATAGATATATTAATTATACGGTTGTGCATATTAATTGGGTAATCGATCAACAATCATTAATTTTGTTATCTGATTAATTGATTATCTAATTAAATGTTTCCCGCATTTTTAATGTAATATCCGTATCAAAACGTGCCATAAAACGATTTGTCAATAGCAAACTACTCAAAACGCAATATTTTTTTCCTTGTTACACAGACGGTGACATTATTAAAACAAGCAAATTTCAAGTGTAAAAATACAGGGTGTTTGTGCTAATTCCTCCGAAATTATTACAGATATATGCATGATAAGTATATTCTGTCGGACGAAGACCATGGTTAGAGTTATGCATATTAATCGATTCATCGTTCAGTATTCGGTATGAGATAATTTTTTCGAAAATGTAATAAATTAACCGATTATTTAATTAATCGATTTTACTGTACGATTAATCGATTATCCCAATAAATGCTTCCAACATTTTTTATGTAGTGTCCAGATTAAATCGTGGCTTAGTAATAAAACGATTTGACAAATGAAATTTAGCTGATGCTAATAGTTGTGATAGTTCTTCATTAAGATAACAGTCAATTCATAAGGCCCGCATGTCTTTTTTTTTGAGTAAATACACAATTTCTGCGGATTTAATAGAATATTTCAGCATAAAACAGACGGCAAAGTCATTATACAAGTAAAAAAAAGAATACAAGATGTTTATGCGGCTGATTATTCCGAAACTATTACAGGTATGTTCATGACAATTATACTCTCTAGGAAAAAGACCATGGTTAGAGCTATGCGTATTAATCGGTCAATCGATCCATACGGGTAATGAATTAATCAATTATTTGATTATTATACGATTAATCGATTACCTAATTAAATATTCCTAACATTTTTGATGAAATGTTCAGATTAAAGCGTGCTATAGCAATAAAACAAATTGAACAATGGAATTTAGATGACGCCAATAGTTCTGACGATTCTTCATTAAGATAGCAATCAATTTAAGAGGCTACATTTTTTTTGTTACACAATTTCTTCGAGTTTAATAGAACATTTCAGCACAGAACAGCAGGGCAACGTCATTAAGACTAGCAATTCTGGAACGAAAAAGAATACAGGGTGTTCGAAAGGCTAAATACTCCAAAAATATTACAGCTATGTTCAATGACTATTGTATATACGCTATGGGCAAAAGACCGTGGCTAAGTATATTAGTCGGTTATACGATCAGTAATCATTATTAGACCCTTCGATTATTTCTTTCAAAAACTAATGAATTCATATATTTTTAATTAATCGATTGTATTATTCGATTAATCGATTATGCAAATAAATGTTTTTAACATTTTTAACGTCATCATCAAACACCTTCTCTCATAACAAATTAGCATTTGTATGACTTATTTCCTATTATGACTTGATTTAACAGAACAATGATAAAAACAAAGAAATCCTCTGTAACTAAATAACGGTTGTAAATAAGACATGGGTTTATTATGATTTTATGCTTCGTGTACCATCCCACATCACACTCTTAAGTTTGGACCACACCTTTTGAATCACCCTGTATATAGATAGATCTTTAATTTGACAATATATATATATATAGATATATATATATACATATGTGATTAAAATTTAAAGATTTAAAGTGCATTAGTGGAAAACCATTAAAAAACAAAAAACAACGTGAAAATCAATTAAACCATTTTAATGACATTAAGAATCTCCTAGTTGACTGTACTTCACACAAAAAGGCACTCTTTTTAAATATGAAATTTGCAAATGGCATGTATATTACGCAACAGTAAATACAACGTAAAAATTCAACAAATTAAAAATGAAGAAGGAGTATTAGTAATGAAAGAACATGAAACAATGGAGTGTTGGAGAAACTATTTCCAAAAGTTACTATGTCCAGAAGAAAACAACAGATACGAAGACCGAAAAGGGACCGACATAAAAAAAATGAGAAAACAGAAGTATAAGGAATAGAGATGGAGAAGGCTATTAGAATGCTGAAGAAAGATAAAAACCGGACATGACCGCATTGCGGGGGAAATGCTGACAAATATGTGGCACGACGGAATGAAAATGTTAACAGAAATATGCAACACGGCCATGACGGAAAATAAAGTACCGAAGGATTAGGAAATAGTCATTATCCTCCCGATATACAAGAAGGAAAGCAGAAGCGAGTAAAGTAATTACCGGGAAATAGCGAAAGTCTACGAACGAATACTGGAACAACGGCCAAGGAAAATAATCAGAGCACAAATGGACCAATCGCAAACTGGATTTAGGAAAGGCAGGAACATCCTGGATCATATCTTTACAATTAAACAATTAATAGGAAAGCCAAAACACTACGGTAGAAGACTATATATGGCGCTAATAGATATAGAGGAAGCATTCGATAGAGTGCCCCGACAAATAGTTACAGAATGTCTAAAAAAGGGAAAGTGCAAGGCAACAAGGAGGAACAAAAACTATGCGAGAACGGATAACATGGAATCCCAAGATGTTGTAGATAATGAAGGCCTAAGACCAGGTGGAGTATTAAGCCCTATGTTGTTCAATTTGATGATGGATGAAGTTATTAATATACAAAACAGTATACGCGCCCATACTCACATTTGGATGTGAAAACTGGATGATAAATAAGAGACTGGCTAGCAAAATCCTGAGCATGGAAATAAAGTATCTACCGCTAGTTTTGGGAATAACCAGAAGAGGTTGAGTGAGGAACGTTTATGTGGGGGAGGAACTAGAAGTAAAGCAATCACAAAGGGAGTAGAAAAGGGATAACTGAGATGGTTCAGTCACTTGGCACGACAAGCTGGTACGTAGAGTATGGGAGGCTAGAAGACAGGAGATAATAGTCCGGTACACCCAAACTTGGCACAATTGCAAAATATTACCGTTACACTTTTGCCACCGAATTTTACCGCTATCCATCTATTATTAACGTTAGGGTTAATCGAGCATATAAAGAAGAAACACAATGTTAAGGTAAACGTACTAGATGCAATTTGCAGTAACACAGGGAATAATATTACTAACACAACAATTCAAAATTGTCTTAAAACTCCTTTCATTCAAACGCTGTTATCAGAGAGAATGTTGTCTCCCATTGTCGACTGGTTAGGAAGAGGCTATCTCAATTATTTTGAAACCGATACAGATGAACGTGTTGACATTGCCGGAAGGGTTGTTACACTAGCTTAAAAAAATTATGAAGAAATTACGCAAACGGAAGTGGAAAATGATGCTAACCATGTTGCAGATGATAATGTGTATGTGGTACCTGTGTTTGTTTTATATGATCAAGCGGAAGATGCTTTGGAACTACTGAACCGGTTTCTTAAATCCTATTCTAGTACTGACAAAATAATTAATTGTATAAATGTTTTTAGGTATAATATCAAAGAAATAAGATTAAAAGAACAAAAACCAATTAATTATAATAATAATATAATTAATTAAAATGCCATATGTAATACATGTTTAAATATTTGCCTTCTTATAGGATATTTTTTAATTTTTAGTAATTTCCAAGTCATAATAAGTATGTACTTTAAGCTTTAGTATTGTTACTAATGTTTTAAGGTTTCCTACATAACACATTTAGCGGATATAACGGTCTAAAATTTGCAGAACCAATGATATCATTGAAACCCAGTTGGACTGTAATTAACGTATGAGTGATCGATTTCTTTACAATAACAGTGTGTCATGTACTAACTTACACTAGAATTTTTCGTGAAAGAAATCTAGCAACCAGTAAGAACAACTTTCATAATATGTTACCTTACTAAACACATCAAACCAATATAGTGATATATTCATATATAATATCCTAAGTGCAAAGCATATTACCAAAACATTTTTAAGTTGAACCCCAAGGACGAAGACAGTTAGTTGATGCAACCAACAAACATGTGTGTTAGACAAGAACGGAAAAACTTCAGTAATATGTTTGCATGATAATATTTGATAAGTGATTCGACCGAGTAGCTCCAAGTAAATTAGTTTCCTAATCAGAAATCAAGTTAAAAATGAAAGCAATTTGAAATAGATTACATATGATTCTCCATGATTTTTCGTTAATGAAAATTTCAAAGGAACCTTTGTGTATAACAACTATAAATTGGTAGCGCAGTTTTGCAGTTATACTTGGTAAGAATGTTTTCAGGACGATATATTTTAATAGGATAATGGACCTTGGACCTGAATAATCCTTTTAAATAGTTGATTAATAGATTATTTGTTTGAGGGATTATTCGATGAATCTATTTAATTGTTTATTTTCTAATTAATCTTCGGCTTTTTATTTCAATGATAACAGATCCCTAACTATGACGGACACGATCACATCATTCGTTGTTTCCAACGTCTATTGGTTTTGAGTATATAACTAAATGCTACTTTATTATTTTAACTGGAATATTCTGTATATTTTAAATTTGTAGAGTTGCATATCCATATATTTCAACAATCATTTGCAGGCGGCTCGATTTAAAAACATTCTTAGAAGCCCTGGAATAGCCTGATCGCTCCTTCTACATTAAGAGTTACGGAAACTTAAAAAACACTCTCAATGCGTTTTAAAAGTTATATTAGTTTAAATAGATACATTTTTGATATCATAAATTCACGTCATGGTTTGAAGTATATGTATTTACCAATGTAAATTACAGTAACCAGCAGTAAATCAGTGTTGTGTCGTCCTACTAGCAGATACTTATATTTGCTTTTCATTTCACGTATCTCAGAAAATAAGGTTATGGAAAGATTGAAACAATATTAGTGGCCGCCTTAAGAACGTTCATACATTTTTGTAATATTCTTGATACGATAATCTTAAATTAGAATAATCAGAACAGATTACAAACACAACTTTCCATTTATCTCTAATACGTACAATAATTGCAAAATCCTAAAGCACTCTCTTAGAAACAGTCTGCTGATGATTGCACGCTATACTTTAACAATTTTTATTAGAAAATATAATGCTAATTTAATGCGGGTGAAGAGCTGTCTTAATTAATTATATTTCCTCTTACCAACCCACAAACAAGTTAAATTTTTTCAAAATCAAAATTATTGTTTTCAGTTGAATCTGTGGGCTACGTTCCACGATTTTTTAATGTTTCCATTCAAAACCAATTAATAAACTATGTGAAGATGTAAGATATGTACCTAGCATAATAAATCGATTTTTATAAGCAAACGCCCTGTATACTTTAGTGCTTTTGCATTTTGCTGGTAGTTTTATGCTGTTTTTTTAATTTCCCGTCTTCTGATAACGCAGTGTGAAAAAATTGCCTTTTAGTCAGCTTTATATAACGTTTGTCTACAACTTAGGCACTATTATGAAACAAAAAAATTAACTGTGTATGAAAACCTTCAGACAACGTGTATTATTCGACTAATATGTGACAAGCCACAAAACTATACCCTATTTAGTTTAGAATGTAAATAGTTTATTTAAATTAAGATATAGCTTCATAGATAAAAATTGTCGGAATGTAAAAATTAGTAATGATTTTCGCGTAAATTGTTATTATGATTGTTGTTCATTGTGCCCATTTGGTTATACTTCTGCCACCGTTAATTTAAATATTAAAAACTTAGCTAATGTAATAACCTTATCCCCTCTCCCCCTGGTCGTTTTCATAATTTGTATAGCTGCGAAAGCTACAGTCCGTGACTGTCGAAACATTTTTGAAAATTTGAAGGCACAGGTTATAAGATTTTGATGTAATTCAAAATATAGAAGTTTACCTTAATATTAATATTAAGAGAAAACTGAATCAACTGCTATATAGAGAAGCCAATTTTAAAATTTGGTTGTATTTCCGTGGTTTTTTCGGTGCTTTTTCTTCTTTTATCTATAGATCTTTCTTCGGTTTTTTACTTTCTCACACCAAGTATCCATTGATTTCGTGGAAAAAATCGAATTCGCAATTCCCCAACGGCTAGTCCGATTTTTATGAAATTATAATTTAACTATTATCAAAATAAGTGTTTTAAACAAAAATTGAAACTGGGAAGCGGAAGTTAGGTTAGTTTTTTCGGTAACTTTTCTTCCATACAATTAACTGTAAATTTTATGCGAGGGCTTTGTGAAGGGCTCTAATTGAAACTGAAAGATTATTTGCCGAACTCTAAATCTTCAGAAGCTAGTAAAATTTTTTAAAAATATATACATGGACCTAAAATATATTGTATTTATTAACGAAGCTGTAATATTTTGCGATAGTTTTAGATTTAATAACCTAAAGCGTATTTGTTTTTCCAGTAAAAGTATACAAGATGCACATCATTTTAAACCTGGTTTAGAATATTGAATAGAAATATAATAGTTATTTATTTAAAAATCAGTAGTCGATATTACTTCCGTTTATACCAGAAGTGATACACTTTATATTCATACCTAATTTTAAATTTGTAGGTAACATTACTTACATCAAAGAGCAGTATATTGTAAGAAAGCTATCAGATGAGGTATCATAAGGGGTACTTTGCTATTTAAAATTTTAAAGTTGGAGTTGCTAGGGCTTAGGGGTTGAGGGGTGGGGGGTTGAAAATACCATCTCTAAATGACAATTTAAAAATAAAAATCGACGTGTCCGAATATTTTTATGAAATATTTTTCTCAACGATTTTATAGAATTTATCCGTTACTTTTGGGAAGAACTGTATGGTATATTTTGAGTATTTGCTCCATAATGAGCACGAAGGACTTTTATTATTATATTATTTTAACAGAATATTCAATATCATGTAGAAATGGTTTGTAAACACCAAAGGCATAGGTCTTGCAGAAGGGATGGCGAATACATTATCCGTTGTAGGTAGTCAAAAATGAATCTAGGAAAAAAAACCTAAGGAATAAAAACCTACGGAAAAAATACCTAGGAAAAAACACCTAAGGAAAAAATACCTACAGGAAAAAATACCTACGGAAAAAATACCTAGTGAAACCCCGAATAAACTAGTGACATTCAACACCTACAGTATACGTGTAGCCATGTAGACATAATTTATTTTTACCCTTATTCGACGTAATAATTCCCATGGCGCACAGAAGACAAATATAATTGCAATGGGAACGAATGTAAACTGAACAATGATTGAAATGTGCAGTGATTTTATAGTACATATTTTCTAATTCTATTCTACTCTATTTTGCTCCGAAAGATAGTTAATCCCTTCTTATCATTATCATTATATTGTTTGTTGTTTAAACTTTCTAATGATGTGTGTTTATTACTTACCTAACCAAAAACCCTTATATCATAAGGTACTTATGTTAATGGAATAATAATATTCTTGGTACAAAGGAATAGAAATTGTTGTACTATGCTTGCGGTATTTTTTCCGTAGGCATTTTTTCCTCTAGGTATTTTTTCCTTAGGTATTTTTTCCTAGGTATTTTTTCCTCTAGGTATTTTTTCCTTAGGCATTTTTTCCTAGGTATTTTTTCCGTAGGTATTTTTTCCTTAGGTATTTTTTCCGTTTATGGTCAAAAATACAGATCAACATAAACTGCTTAATTTTCTGTCGGTGTAGGTAATAGACTGTTCTTTGCACACATCTTATGTCATACAGCAAAATATTTCAAAACGTTTGGGATTCAGAAAGTGTCCGCAGCGGAGGAGTGTCCGTAATAGTGGGTGTCCGTTAATAGGGGTTTCACTATAATTACATTTTCTCCGTAAGTTGCTGTCTCATAAAATTTTTAAATTATGAAATTTCTACAAACTGAAGAGGCGCCGAAATGTTAGAATTAATCGGAGTTATCGCACCCTAATAGTTATTACAAAAGGGAAATATTTCGGTAAAATTAATTTGGATCGATTAAGCTAGCCACATTATCAGAGGTCACCCTCGTGCTCCCTCACGAAGTCGCATCGCGGACCAGTTACTGGTTATTAGGCTATGAGTAATTCCTAGAAAATTTCGCGTGCTTGCTAGTTTTGACGTTACTGTACATGACGAACAGAAAGGGCAACGCGCCTGGTCGCGTCTTTGCAACCCTCGCGCGGTTAACGTGGGGCGTCCTTGGACCATCCGGGTAGCAGTTATATACCTGATCGGTCGCGCAATTGGTTTCTACCAGCGGGGGCCCGCATAAATCCGCTCTTCTTGGAAATGCAGCTTGCAGCTTGTTATTTTTTTTCTCTTCGCAGGCAAACCGTGGGGCGTTAGGGGTTCGTTTGTGTGTCACCGAAAGACCTTGACGCATACACGCGTTTATTTTAAGCCGATGCCCTCGAGATTTTGGCTGCTCTATTTGACCGTCATGGCCGGTGTCCTCTTTCTTATCTTTGGTATTTATGGCCTTTGTGCTTTCGGTTTACTTGGGTCTAAAGGTCGTACTTTAGCTGATCTCACTCAGAGAGAAACCGCTTAATTGTTGTTTTGCTCGTCGCGAACTTGCAGACCATTTTCTTCTTATCTCTGTTTGCATAAAGTATTTTAAGTTCCAGCATAATGGACTCTTATGTGTTCAGACACACATTTGAGAGGCAAAGTTTAAAGTACCACAATTTTAATGTACAGCATGATCTATCTAATATTCGGTAAAGTTTCGCCGTGGAAAACAAAATCCATGTCTTTGATTAGGTCCTGGTGTCATAATCACTGCCTGTTAACTGTCAAATTATGAAACTTAATGGAATTGCTATAAGCAGCTAAAATAGTTTTCACCGAAGGCAAAACTTAATAATTAAGTCTCATTTCTGCTCATGAAAACGGTGTGTGAATTTGTGAAGTATAGTCCGTCTCACCTGTCTGCCCTTTCACTGATAGATTTTACTCAAAATGCATACCGCCCAGAGCCGTAGATGTTTTTATTAATTTACAATATTTAAGCAATTTACTATAGAATTAATCCCGCAGTCATCTATATTATCAAATATAAATTTAGCTTGCAAAGTGATACTACCAAGATGAAATTAAATATATTACGTAACTAAAAATTGTCTGTTTGGGATGCAAGAGTTATCCACCAACGATTCCGTACTTACGTTATCGATGATACACACACATTACTAATACTATAATGCAGTTCTAATGATCATTTGTAGGAGTATAAAAACTCCATGGAGCAAATAATCTTTATTGGCGTTTAGCAGCTAGTTGGTGCCGTGTAATATACAAATTTATTTTTGTTTTGCATTATGTCAAATCGCAAATTAAATTATGAAGATATTGGAACGAAGCATTACCAGTTGTTATGCCTGAAATGTAAAAAAAACCGTTGAGCATGCCGAAAAATTAATTGAAGAGTGGAGGGAACGTGTGATTGGAGAAATAAATCCAATTGTAATTATTTTAAGTTTAGATTCAGACTCCATTTATATGTTGATAGCGAAAATTATAATATATAACTCTTTATTAAATCGATTTATTGAAAATTTCTAGTAGAAATTAAAAATTATTGTTATTGACAAACATTGTTTTTACCTGTAACATACTATACAACAATTGTATACTATTATTATTATTATTATTATTATTATTCAACATTACAGGTTGTAAAGACGATAATAAATTACACACATATATACTAGCAAATGAGGAGTAATACTAAATTTTAGAATCAAATATTTCTTCTAAAAGTCAGTTTTAAGTGTGTTTCTAAACAAAACGCGGTCAAAACGTGCGCCGCTGGAATTTCCAAATCTACTGTTATATACGATACACGCTAACAGTCACCTGTATCGCTTCTATGCATTACTTAATTACCAAGTAAATATGAACACTCTTAATAGTTTACATTCTGTGTTGAGGTACGCTATGACTAATAGATCTGAGTGACATGAATCAATGTCGAAAAAATGTGTATGCACTAATCCGATAGCTAGGTAAACCTCTGAGGCAGAGTATATGCACCTTGTGTTAATTCGCCAGAAGTTTTTTAGAATTGTCAGAAACGATGTAAATTTATTTAGAAACACAGGCAGTATTCCAATAAATCTGGATGTGACAGTCAAACAATTTATAAAATCCGTTTATTCCAAAATGTGAGCTAATATTTGAAACGTCTACAATTTAAAAAAGAACATAGAAATCTTTGTTCTCATTCTACTTCATTATACCAATGGAAACATAAACCCGCCCTTAGGATAGAAACATTTCATGTTGAAGAGAATAAAATCTATTTATAAAACAAACAAGGAAATATCTGCGCAGACAAAAACAGAACAGACTGCGGTACATTGGAAGCGAAAACTCTCTCAGATCTGTTCTGTTTTTCTCTATGCATGTATATCCTTCTTTGTTGTATAAATAAAATGTATTATATTTTATTTCTTTTTATCATGACATGTTACTAAATCTATTAAGACAGGCGTGTTTATGTTTCCATTGGTATAATAGAACAAAATGAGAAAGAAGGCATTTCTCTTCTTCTTCAAATTATAGGCGCTTAATCTTTTAACGGACTCTTTCTACTGAATCTACTTAAATAAAGAGGTCGTAGAAAATGTAAAGCAGCATCTGGAGAACGAACCGACTACATAGGTGTATTACCCTAAATTAGCGAAAGAAGGTCTTAAATTGTAATATTTTTAATATTTTCGTGGACCAACTATATAACAATACATTACAGCTTGACTTTATCAATTATTTGGGAATTTTTTGACAATCGTTCATAAGTACAGTACAGGCTGCAAGATCTGCTAATATCTCTCTGTTAGACTTGTTTCAATTTCTATATATAATAACTCAATATTTAAATGACCGATTGATAACATCTAAGAACCGAAGACAGGGGTACAAAAAAGTGTTTTTCATAATATGAAAGACGTCAAATTTTGTGTTTGACAGTTAACGGAGGTCCCTTTAAAAGTTTAAAAAACTGTTGTAATATGCAGTAATAAACTTTCACCTTCAATGAAGACTACTAAAAATGATACCTCTCACAATCACAAAGTACTAAGAATTCAATAAGGTCGCTGACGATACAATAGAAGATACCAGATGCATTGGTTATAAAGAAATTGATGATTTCCTTACCTTTAAATAAATTATGTTAGTAATTTTATATAATTAATTAATAAATATAATAAATAAATTCTACTGAAACCTAAAACAAAACACCTTCCATAATTTAGTTAACTTTATTTTATTTGGTGTATAGTTTATGAAATGGGAACCCTTATGTATTCTATTCTTCTTCTTCTTCTTTATCCCGCAATTTGCGGCCAGTATTGAGCGTAGGCCTCCCTCCAATTTTTTTCACGATTTTATGCGATTCTTATCCATGATAGACCGACCACTCTTTCTATATCATCGTGCCATCTCATTATTAGTCTTTCCCGGTGTCATGGCCACTATACATTAATGCATTTCCCGATGACATTCCCATTTAATTGTACTTGCTTCATTTTTAAGGTCGAACAGTTGTGAATCTTCTAGTAAGGATTTGCAGTTGTATGTGGCTATCATGGTGGATTTTATATTTATATTTATCAGTTTCTTGTCTTCCCAGAATGCTTGGGACAGACTGAGACAGAGCTCTGAGCTCTACCCGCCTAGGGTAGTTTCGATTTGGATACTGAAGTTTTACATAATTATGTAGGTAAATGAGAGCTAATCGGCAAAAAACATCATGCTTGCCACTGCGTGTTCGCGAGATTTGGAATAGGATAGGGTAGGTAAAGTCAAGGGGTGGGATTGGGATTGGGGCATGATTCTGGTATTTGTATTGAGGAGGAAAAGCATGAGCTCACGTAGGGAGGGTCGCTATCTCAAATTACTTATGTTCTGTTTAGTAGCAGATTATTTTAATTTTCCAATCCATGACTGCTGGACATGGTCATATGGTGCCAATAACTATTTCGTTATTAGCTGGTCTGCTGTTGTGGCTCTCTACTTTGTCTTGTTTTCCCAACTCAATCAACTAGGACCACATTTTTTTTATAATTTATCGACCACTTCGTTAAATACTTAATTTTTTTGACACGGACACCTAAGAGTGTTTGATGGAATGGTGTTAGGGTATCTTAAAAGCAGGCTGTAACTCCTCATTATTTACCGTCACCAAAGTACTATTGTAAAAAATTCAGATTCGTCACACAATCCAAATTATACAGGGCCCAAGAGGTTTCAATAAGACATTTCCGAATTGTAACCAATATGCATATTTATTATTTGTAAGTTGGCATATTCACATATAATTATTTTGTCTTTTCGAAGGAAATAGCCATTGCAGCCATTGAACTCCACCCAGACAACTGCCAAATAGTTATTAAAAGCTATAAACTACATGACTGAATTAAAGACACACGTTTTGTTTTCCGTGGCCAATTTTTATTAAAACGATCACCATACTATACATTTTAACACGCAACTACTAAATTATAAACGTTAGTTGTAGCAACAAATGTATAATAGATATTAAAATACGAATGTCTGTCATCTTGGATTTACATTATTGCCGCAAATAAAACCTGCTTTTTAAAAAGCACGCATCTCAGTTCATTTCTCTTTGGGGCCCTTCCAAATGTTTGTACAATATATAAACTGTGCAAGTTGAAATTAGTTTGATTTATTTATATTCTATTTACCTCTCGCCTCAGATTTTTATCCTTCTTTCAATCCAGTCTACGTCTTGTTAATGGAAGGCTTTTATTGCAAACCGGGAAGAAATTAGCGAGACCCTCTTCACTAATTTTCACCCTAAAAGTATCCAGTCAGAGTTAATATATAAAACGCGTGATTCACTGCAGAAAGTTCTATGAATGACGAAAGATCAACGTCCCTTAGCTTTAGGTATTTGGGTTGTTCATTTGGTTACAACATTTCAATGCTCGTAAATTGTTCTATGCAACTAAATTCCTCAGCACTATATTGTCAACTCTGTAGTATATATAGTCAATTTTGCATGAAGCTATACAGGGTGTTTCACAATAATTAAAACCAGTGTAAAAAAATTTGTCAGTTGAATGCTGAGGTCCTTTTTAGTAAAAAAGTCTAATGAACGTATTATTATTAAGGTATTATTCTGATTAATTACCAAACTACAGGATTTCAAAATTTTAAGGGCATATTTAATTTGAAACCATATTATCAGGTGTCCTTTAACAGATCAAAACAAAAAAACTTGTAAAACAGAATAAAAACATTTATTTCTTGGAATAAAAAAATTGAAAATAAACAAGAGTTTCAGTTTCAATATCGTGTATTGCCGCCTCTAGCTCGAATAACTTCCCTCAAACGTCTTTGGATGCTATGGAAAAGATTTGTTATGAAATCTTGGGGAATGTTATGCCATTCTTCAATAGCCGCGTTTTCCAGCTCAGCCAAGTTTTCAGGAGCAGGATTTCGACGTTGAATACGTCGTTTAAGGTGATCCTAAACGTGTTCTAGCACATTCAAGTCAGGACTACGCGCTGGCCACTCCAAACGTTGAATGCCAAGCTCGTTCAGATATTCGTTCACGATCTGAGCTCGGTGCGGTCTGTCATTATCGTCCATAAGCAAAAATTTGTCGCCTATGTAAGGTGCAAAATGTGCGACATGTTCTTCCAGAATCTCCTGGATGTACCTCGGATCGAATGTTCTTCCTCGGATCACTACAAGATCCGTACGAGCCATCCCAAAACATTATTGATCCCCCACGGAAAGGTACTTGGGGAACCATACATGCTTGGCTGTATCTTTCTCCTGGTCTTCTCCAGATAAAAGTGCGTCCATCGGAAGATTTTAAGCCTATTCTGACTTCATCAGTAAACAAGACTCTCATCCAATCCCAATCCACATGTTCCTGAGCAAACTGAAGCCTAGCTTGCTTGTGGGTTATGGTTAAGAGAGGGCCTGTTGCGGGGTGTCTTGCACTTAATCCAGATTCCTGGAGCCGTCTTCTTACCGTTTTGGAAGAAATCGCGACATTTCGAACATCTTGAAGTCGACTTTTTATCTCGTTTCCGGCGAGGAACCGATGTCTTAATGCTTGTTGGCGTATAAAACGATCGTCCATTTGATTTGTGGAACTTGGTCGGCCTTGCCCTGGTCTCCTAGAATGCGAACCTGGTGCCCTAAACTGCTGAAGACATCGACCAATAGTCGTATGATGAACAGCAAGCTTATGTGCAACCTCACGTTGGCTATACCCTTCTTCTATCAATGTGACCATTTTTACAGCATTATCCTCACTTACATTTCTTACTGGAGGCATTTCAATGTGTACACAAATCGAACAAAATAAATATCTGCCCACAAGTTGAAAAAACATAGAAAAATCAAACCCACAACGCTATTACACTTGCAGACAATAACAATGCAATATTGCAGTTTAGCGCAAAACAAGTCTTGCATTGATATGACTAAAAAGAGTACAAATTGTTTCATTGTTTCAGAAAATGTGTGATTTATAAGCCTCCACGATAAAGTAATTTATTTATTCAAAAATTTATAGGTGGTGCGCTAATTTCGTCCATCAGTGTAGTATAAATCTATGAGCACTCGACATTTTTTTACTCAAAATAACCAAATGGCAAAATGTTTTGTAGTGGTTGTGAAACACCCTGTATGTATTTTTTTGCTAATACAATAAATGTGAAAAGTGAATAAATCCTTACAGTTATATTTTTTAAACTTTTTGAACATCTAAATGCAGGGGCGAGGCTGGCTCAGTGGGAGAAGAGCCAAGCTTTGGATGTAATAGTCCAAACGCTTCCCGGTTCGAATCTCTCCAAGGTCGGAAATTTTTCTATTTCCCTGGGTGACCAGTACTGGGTCCTGGTCTCCATTTCCATTGGGGATCAAATTATTGGCACTCCTCGCGTTAGATCGCACTAAGGGAGTAACAAGATCATATACACAAAAAATACACCACACACAGTAGGTTAAGAGTGGTTACGCACCAACACAGTAACCCGCAGAGTCGGGCCCTGTTGTGCATGACACAAACTAACTTAGGCCGGCCTCGGTGGTCTATTGGTTAGCGCGTTTGCCTTTAGATCCGAGGGACGCGGGTTCAAACCTGGCTGAGGTCGGCGAGATTTTTCTAGCGGGGAAAAATCTGAAAATGCGTCTTCTGTCGAATAAGAAGTAAAGCCGTAGGTCCCGTGCCACTACGATGTGTGACACGTTAAAAATCACTACTGGGGTTGGAATTACCCCAGATAGGCAAAATTCTTAGTTAGGGTGTACAGGGTGGGCAAATTTCGATGTTTGTATAGGGTAACTCGGTAACTATAGGAGATACAAAAAAATGGAAGTCACATTCTCGATCTCTTTTTTTGAGACAAATTCACTGGCGGAAACAAAAATTTGCTATCGTCTTTTGTTTTCGAGTTATAAACAAAAGTTTGATTTTTCGACTTTTAGACACATGTGAATATCGTGGTTGTTTGTAAAGTTAGGAGAAAATAACTTTTCATTCTCAGGGCAGTTTTTTCTGTATAATCCAGTGGCGTCGAGAAAATTT
>JABXWE010011365.1:0-26833 GCA_014611495.1 Limonius californicus | reverse complement strand
ACATGATTTTTGAAACATAAATACTAACATCGGTCTGTGAGACCAAAGGTTTATTTTTTATTATTTGTGGGAAAATATTTTATTGGAAAGATTGCTATTAACTTTTTATTTTTCTAATATTGAATATACAGCGATAATACATTGTTGCTGTTACGTCTAAAAACAAATATGTTACTAAACTTATAAAATGTTATGCCCACTTGCGATAAGTATTATAAAACCAAAAACTAATTGTAGAAACGTAACCACAATCAAAAGCTAACTAAGTATAAAAAGTTCTATTCGGTATTGCCATCATTGTGATCTTCGATGCACTCTCTGCACATTGAAACTACACATACAAATTTTCTGCACTTAATACATTTATATTTGGTTATACGATTTTTTTTCGAACTGCAGACCGAACATCTTCCGTAAATTTGATCTTCTGGAACAACTTCAGGTTCCATTTGTAAAATTTCACTAATCCGCATTCGGGATAATCGTGGAACTTGTTGAATTGATGAACGCCTTTTCAAGTGATCCATAACTAATTGTGTCACAAGATTTTCGAGAAAAATTCGCCACACCATATTTGCGTTTGGATATTTATGTCTGAAAACGACATACGCGTTTATGGCAGCTACGTTTAGTAAACGATAGAAAATGACCATAGGCCATCTTCTAGTACCTCTAGCGCAGTTATATGTTGAACATAATTTGTCCATAACTTCAATAACACTTCTCGTTTCACTGTACATTTCAATAATTTGCGGTTTTACCAGTATCTGCGTCAATGCTATCATCGTCATGCATCGTCGAAAATAAAAGCACGTTTTTTCCTTTTCTGGGAATATATGATACTAATGTCCCACTTTGATGGAAGCCAAACATACTTGAGCCCTCTGGCCTGCTTTTTCCTTCTACAAATTCACGGGATAGTTCCTTCTTATTCTTTTTTATTGTGCCTACAACAGTTAATTTCTTCTGTAATAAACTTTGGCATAATGGTAAGCTATTGAACCAGTTGTCCATTGTAGTGTTCCTTCCTGTATTGGCTATAGATTCTATAAGACCTTCAACAACCGCTTTTCCTGTATTCTCAACAGCAAATAGCCCATCAGGTTGTCTGCTGACATACACTTCCACATTTGAAGTGTAAAACGTAAGAGCGTCAGCTAGGGCAAATATTTTTATGCCATATTTGTCAGGCTTACTTGAGATGTCCTGCCGAAAATTGCATTTCGGCAAGACGAGTGTTTGTTCCATTGCATTGAATTGTCTTTGCCAAGAAAGAAAGGACCTCTACAGTTTGTCTTTTTTGAGGTGGCTCATCTACAGACTCATCCGAATCCAAATATGGCTCTGACTCAGAATTTTCTTTTCACTCTTCAACATGATCTTCTTCATCGGAATCTTCTTGATCGTCCATATCTATTGCCATATCTTCTTCGCCTAACTCCTCCCACATCTTCAAAAGACGTGTTTGTTCACGTTCGTAACTCACTTCTAAAACAAACAAAAAATTATCATTCAATTCTGCCGCCCAATAGTAAAACTTCTTACCTTCTTTTGCTAAAACATTTACACTAACATCGGTCTGGTACACCAAAGTACCAATAAAACTCGCAAAAATAATCACATGCAATTGCTACTGCAACAGCCGATGAGCAACTGCATAAAATTAAGCTACTGCGAATTGTAGCCGATTGTGCACGCACATTTTCAATATATACGACAAAAAGGAGGAGGTCGGTCTGTGAGACGGAATGTTAGCACTGAAAGGTTAAGAATTATATAAATAAAATAATAAATAAATTGTAGTCGTTACTGCCGTAAAAAATTATTGAAGAAAATGGAAGTATGAGAGTGATGCGCAAAAATCTTGCAGTAGGAAACAAGAAAATACTACGGATGAAAGCACAGGATGGTAAAATAATTACAGAAAAGAGAGATATATTAAATGAAATCGAGGATTTCTGTAGAAACTTATATACAACACAATTACTACCTAATTAAGAAAAGAACAGAAGGCAAAGGAATATTTTAAATGTAGGCTCTGAAGAAATCCCAGACATAACTATATAAGAAATAAAAAAAGGTTTGAGTTAAATGACAAATCGAAAAGCTCCTGGCGAAGACAAAATAATGACAGAATACATTAAAAATGGAGGAGAACAACTAATGTGCAAGATGCAACAATTATTTAATGAGTGCTTAACAACTAGTAATATACCAAAGGAGTGGGCTGATGCGGAAGTGATATTACTATATAAAAAAGAAAATAAGGAAGAACTGAAGAACTATAGACCGATTAGCCTCCTGTCGCACATGTATAAATTACTTACAAGAATAATCGCGAACAGACTCACTCGTAAACTGGACAATTACCAACCTACGGAGCAAGCTGGATTTCGAAAGGGATACGGCACCAACGAGCATTTGCAGAGTATCAAGCTGTTAATTTGAAAAATTCACTGAGTATAATATCCCACTAGTAGTAGCCTTTGTGGACTATCAAAAGGCTTTGGATACTATCGAACTAAAATTTATCTTTGAAGCTTTAGACGACTGCCGCGTAGATTCCCGTTATTTGCAATTATTCAAAAATATTTATGAAAAGGCCACCTTGCACATTAAAAAGGATGGCGACACAAATAAAATTAAACTAGAAAGAGGAGTACGGCAAGGGGATACCATTTCCCCGAAACGGTTTACTTTAGCATTGGAAAACGTGTTTAAGAAAATTAATTGGACTGATGAAGGAATCAATGTGGACGGAGAAAGTATAACAAATGTAAGATATGCGGACGATATAGTATTAATAGCCAAAAACATGGAAAAACTAGAAAAGACCATAAAGATGCTCAATAATGAATCAAAAATGGTAGGCTTAAAAATAAATAGACAAAAAACCAAGATCATGTCTAACACTCCTAGCGATATAGAAGTTGAATTAGATGTAGAAAAGTTAGAAAATGTAGAATCGTACATATATCTTGGGCATACGTTAAAAATGCGAAATGAAAACCAAAAGATTGAGATTAAAAGACGTATTAAATTAGCTTGGTTAGCATTTGGAAGACTTGCTCCTATACTTAAATCATCAAAATACAATCTCAAATCCAAAGCTAAAGTTTATAATACCTGTGTACTTAACATATGGAAAAGAAATATTCGAAGACTACAAATAGCACAGAGAAGCATGGAAAGGAGAATGTTAGGCATCACACTGGAGGACAAGATAAGAAACACAGAAATCAGAAAAAGAACAAAACTGAAAGTTGTTACTGAAAGAGCAGCAAAACTAAAAGGGAGTTGGGCCGGACATGTGGTAAGACAGGGAAGAGAAAGATGATCCGGAAAACTACTCGACTGGCGACCAAGAATGCACAAGCGAAGTGTCGGCCGCCCACCTGCTAGGTGGAGCGACGACATAGCACAAGTAGCGGGAAAAAGATGGAGGCGTACACCAAAAGAAAGAGAACCATGGAAAATTAAAGGGGAGGACTATATCCACAAATGGATCTAAAAGTCTGAAGAAGAAGAAGACTGCCGTCACTGCTGTTACCAGATTACGATTACAAAATAAACTTAAATTTATGGGCACGATAAAATGCTATTTTATAAAATACGTATTGGCCCAAAAATCACGATTTTGTTAGCAACCAAAATTCTACAGGTTTATTATTTTAATAAAATATTAGTGAACAACTTACACCCCTGCAACATCGTTGTAACAGTTACAAAACATTTAATGTGTTTTGATGCAGTAACTACCCGTACTTAATTTTTGACAATGATACTACAGTAGTGTTTTTCATGTTTATACATGATGCGTCATATTATATTATTAAGCAAGAACGTCCTATCTACGTATAGCACACAGGAGGGTTTATTTTAGTTTAGACATATGTACAAATTTACTATCCCCGCAATAGTTTAAACTTTCTTCTTCTTGTAACTTATAACCCTTGGTGGGTTTTTGCCTGCTCTACTAGATGTCTCCATCTTGATCTATCTTCAACTACTTTTCTCTAACTTCTAACTTTCTACCGGTCTCCACTCCATTATTCTTTTGGTGATTCTTTCGTTATCTGTCCTCACGGTATATAATAATGGTCTTATAACCATGGGAGTCATTGGCTTTTTATAAATTTAATTACATCTTCACCCTCTAATTCTTTAATTCTCTAATTCGTAGTTAATTTTCAATCTTCATTCTCCGTCTTAATTTTGTACTGGACCGTGTATTTTGCTGAAGATTTTTCTTCCGAATATTCGTAATATCTTTTTGTCCTTTTGTGTAAGTACCCATGCTTCACAGTCATACGTCAGGATTAGTCTTATCAAACTTTAGTACATTCTTAATTTGGAGCTACGAGTACATAAGCTACTTCTCATCAGATTTCGGTAGGTATATCATATTCTGTGAGTTTTCATTATTCTGGATCGTCTTTTCGACTACTGTCTTCATTAAAGTTACTTAAATATTGTTACCTTTTGAAAATCTAGTTTATCTATTACGATGTTTGGCTAGTTCACCTGGGTACACTTGTGCTACTCATGTAGTTGCTTTTTTGTTCATTTGCATGTAGCCTTCTCTCTTTTGCCGATTGGTTAATCTCCTTAAATGTTTCCATTAATCCTTGTTCCTTTAGAGCTATAGTCATTATATCGTCCGCATAGGCACTAGTTTGTGTTATTAGTGCTGTTACTTCCTTTTACCTTGCCTTTTCTGATGGTTGATTCTAGCACTACATTACATGAAACAGCACATAAGGCGTTTAACATCTGTGTTTATAGCAAACATTTCGCTTACCTGGTTTGGTACCCGACCAGCTGCTGGAGAGTCTTTTAATGTCACTTTATTCGACCTTATCAGCTTCTACGGGACTCCAAGAATCATCAGGTTATCTAACAGCGTTCCTGTTCAGTGTGTCAAAAGTTTGACGGAAGTCTATAAACAAGTAGTATACGTCAATTCCATGTGCGGGACTCTTTTCCTAAATTTTCCATTTTACAGTAAACATGTGGTCTACGGTCTTCTGAATCTGCATTGGTATTCATCTAAGATTTCTTGTGTATTGGCTGTATAATCCCTACCTTTCACTCCTTCGGTATTCTCTCTTGCTTCTAGGTGTCTACTATTAACTCTGAACGTATCCATAAAGTGATATCTCCATATTTTAAGAGTTCCGCATTCAGCCATCCTGTCCCGGGGTTTCTGACTTTTAATGTTTCTTATCATTCTTTCATCTTCCTTATAATCTGGTTTATCCATTTGTTGCTCAACCGTGTAGGAAATTCTTTGTCTCACATTCCTCTCTTCGTTATTAAGAACTTCTTCAAAGTATGTTTATACTTTCATCTTCTTCCTTCAAAATTCCACGATTCTTGTATTTGCATATGTTCAATCTGAGTCTACATTCATGCCTCATATTCGTGGTCTCTATATAAAACTTCAGACTTTCATAGGTTGGTGTTATCACTAAATTCAGAAATTGAAGAAAAAATGTCAGCTATGAAAAGAAAATATATTTAGATGACTAAAATTATAAAAATAGTTAATTCCTAAATTACTTGTTTTTCTATTTCCGTAGATACGAACTCTGTCCTACACTGATTTTCAAAAGCGGTTAATGGGGGGGAGGTAGTATAATTCAATGAAAAAAAAGGTAGTCTAATTTAACAGAATTATAATTATTATACAGAATATGTAAACGTTAACACTAGCATATTTCAAAATTTTAAGTTACTTTCAACCAGTAAATATCCGGAGATTGTTCTAAGGAGAATATGGCCTGAGGTGGCCATGACATGAGGTTGTCATATTCTTAGAGCTTCAATATTTAAATTTGCGTATAACACTAAAGCATTTAAGCTCAGAGTATTTTATTGTTAAGAGATATTACACTGTGTCAAATTCATATTAATTTTTATCCTGCTTTCGAATTAAAAGGCATTAACAACTTCATATTAACAAAAATAACAGTAGTCGTAGAGATTCAAGTTTAAGGCTAAGTTTCAAACGTGTCGGTAGATCTCGTACTATTATTGATTTTGCAACATTTAGTTTTGGACCAAACGATCATTTTCATAAGCCTGCAATAAAACGATGTTAGCTGATAGCACAGGACAAGGGGGGGGGGAGGTTAGAGGAACACTATAACGTCAAGCAAATCTTGAAAGATTACAACGTAATAGGTAAGTCAAAAAAAGTGAGTACCACCCTTTCAAGTCACAGCGAAAAGAAGATTCTTGTAAAAGAGCTGAGCTGAGAACCAAACAGGGAATCGAACCTACCTTATTGCGCTTCCTCTTTACCTTGGCATTTCTTACAACATGCATACAAAAAGGAAAATACACAATAATAAAAGGTCAGAATTTATTAAACAACGGGTATACAATATATTGAATAAATATTAAATAAAATGTGACATGCCAAAATGTTCAAACGAAGACCATAGTCAGTTGAGCTATAAATTATGTATAAAGCAAGAATTACGAGTATTTCGAATCTGCTGGTTAAGCCGCCACTGCCTACGATATTTACAGTAAAATCCAAAATTAACCTGTGTAGTCAATATCAGCTGACTTCACGGCGCAAGTACCATTTGATATTAAACAGTTAGTAACTGAAGGTATTTTCTGCAAATACGGCTAATTCTATATTTCACAAATAGAAGCATTATGTAAACAAATAATCGCAGCTGACGATCTTCACCAATGCCTGTACATATGAATGGTTTTTACTTTAATTCGCCAATAAAGTTGACGAAGCACAAAAAGATTGATTCTCAGTTGATTAACGCCTCGAAGTGACAATTAAAACGAGGAATATAGGATTGAAATTATACCATATTGATTTCATATTACACTATTCAACTTTTTCTGCGCAAGACCGGTCAAATAATTGCTTCAAATCACCCGGAAACGCAAAAGTGGGCCACAAAGTTTTGTTGAAACGACGAATCTTCAGGGTAACGTTAGACTGATGGCGTTAACTTGAATTCGTATAAAACGATGCGAGAAACCACACGATATTCTCAAGTAAACTATTGATTCCTGTACGTATTTAATCCGACTTTGTCGTTGGTTTTATTATGAGAAAACGATAGAACTTTAATCTAGAAGATCAATTTTTAAACCTACTCTATTTTTACTCTTCGCAAAAACGTCTGGTTTGATTACTTACTTTGTAAAATGGCGATTTTGATTTATAACAAAAGTATAATTTTTTTACTTCGTTTTATAAAGCTATTGATTGATATACTACAATTACAAATTTCCTAGAACTCAGAACAACAATTTGGTAGGTAGCAGTAATTACACTGAGATATATTATAGAAGTCCTCTTTTTATTCTACTTGTCAGAAATAGATAGTGCATGAAATCCTAAATTGCTTTCATAAAATCGATACTTTCCCATACTGGAAAAGTAACAAACTCTGAAATAACTACACAGAAAACAATAAAGTGGAATGGATGAAATGCCAACCACGAACCGTAGCGACCACAAAACATTTAAATTCGTGCTCCGGTTCGCATTGTAATAAATATTAAATATCGTTATTGAAAATTTAAAATTTCTATATTTATTCATTATTAACTTCGTTATTGAATACCGCGCTTTGTATTACTAACGGCCTCCAGCGCAACTGTCTACGCTTTGAAAGCGTTATTTCCATTATTTTTGCCTCTTTTTCGGGTAGAGCCTGATTGTTTTGTGTGAAATCACATCAAGGGTTTTCACGACTATTTGAACTGCTTGATGACTTTTACAGTATAATACATTAGTGGAAATTGGAAAATGATCGTCAATAAAAAACCGAAAGTTTACTAGTTGAGAGAAATGTAAATATATGTAGTTTTAATTAGAAGTGCGTGTGTAGGTACTAATAAGAATTGTTCTGTCTACAAATAAACGTTAATTCCCTAGAGACACATCGCTACAGGGAATGCTAAAAATAAAAGTTAAAGCTTTTTTGTAAACCCAGTTTTGTATTTATAAAGAATGAATTAATTGGTTCCCTGTAATGGTTTTTGGTTTTAGAATACATATTTTATTGGATATAGCGTAAAAGTAACTCAACTATAGACTAAATAACTGATTGAAAAAACCATAAAATAGACTTCAAGCGTAAATACTGCATTCCTTAAAATATTCAAATATACAGATATTTCAGAATTTTTTGTTTCCTTTTTTCAGTATTCTGTATGCAGACATCGTCGGATTTACCGCAATATCGTCGACATATTCCGCTCAAGAACTAGTGAAAATACTCAACGAACTCTTCGCTAGATTTGATAAACTTGCAGAAGTATGAGATAACATAAATTTTCTTCCTTCTTTCTTTAACATTCGTTTTAGTTATTATGCTTTTAAAATCTTTTAAGTTGCTGCTTATATTTTATATATCTCTTTGTGAGATATTGAATTTTATATTCAATTCGCTTGATATTATATATCCTGTACATTTAATAATTATATTGTTGTTTTATACAATTCCAGAAATATCAACAATTACGAATTAAAATTCTTGGAGACTGCTATTACTGTGTCAGTGGAGCGCCAAGGGAAAGACCGGATCATGCCGTTCTATGCGTCCATATGGGCTTGTCGATGGTAAAAGCAATCAAGTAAGTTTCAATTTTTATTCCCGAGCAATTTTATTCTGATAGAATCGCAAATATGTAAAAACTAGCATAGTTGCTAAATCAATTCCGTGAAATATTAAAATTGTTTGTGAAAACTGTAAGGCAGGCTTTAGAATTTAAATTAGTTTGGAAACTTTGAATGTTTCTCGACAACGTCAGCTCTAGGCAGGATTACTCAGGTTATTGTTTTGGTAGTGATATTTTAAAGAATCCACTTCTGATTTATATATTCTTTCAAGAACCTTAAGGGTCACATAGATAATTTTGCTTGAAAAGCTAATAGCTTTAAATAGTAAAACATCTTTTCGTGTTTCTTCCTGCTTGCACATTTCACATATTGCCGAGCTATTTGCGGAAAAGGTATTTTCTTCATAAACTTTGATCTAAGTAACAGCATCAGCATAACCTATTTTTAACATACATAACTCAATCTAAACTAGTTTAAAGCTCAGTTGAACCTAAGTTAAGCGTAACTTATCTCGAAAGTAATCTTATCATTGATGCATCCGCTCTAAAATCTATCTAATCGTAATCTTAACCTAAACTTAAATTTAGCTTATTCCAAATGTTTGGTTGTTTTACTTTTTGTTTGTCGAAGGACCAGTGATTGACCAACATGTAATTTTATATTTATATACATGTTTGAATCTCAACGAGATACTACTCTCTTCCCTGCGTATTTTACACTACTTATATCTAGGAGTAAAAACGCCACCTAAACAATCTTTACCTACGTAATTCAGGTAACTACAGAAAAATCCAGTACCTATAGAGATTGAAAATTTACCGGAAAAACCACTTAAGCTTAAAGTATTACTGACCGACAATATACAAAGATTAAAATATTTACAAGAGGACATAACTTACAAAAATAAGAAAACGAAGGTAGTAATCCTAAAAATATTTAAGCTTACAATTCTAAACACCAAATCTGCTTCTAAACTTAAATTGGCGAAAGCTTGGAATTAATTTAACCCCAATGCAATTTAGATTTTAGCAGAATCTAACCCATACAGAACCAATACCTAACTTAAGCTTAACTTAAGCTTAACATAAATTAATACTTCGCCTGTCCTAAACTAAACTTACATTCATTTAATTCATTCTAATTATCCCAATGTACATTCATATAAACTAATTATATCTTAAATCTAAATCTAACACAAACTTAATATAAAGTTAACTTTAGTCAAATGTAAACTAAATTT
Organism: Limonius californicus; assembly: GCA_014611495.1. Classification (NCBI taxonomy): domain Eukaryota; kingdom Metazoa; phylum Arthropoda; class Insecta; order Coleoptera; family Elateridae; genus Limonius; species Limonius californicus. Next base: position 16,985 of record JABXWE010011365.1, on the reverse strand, counting down.
AACCTAAACCTAATGTAGACCTAACTACAACTAACCTAAATCTATTCTAGCCAAGAACTAATGTACGTGTAATCTAATTATAATTTAAACCAGATCTAATCTAATATAGGCCTTATTTAAGTCTATCACAGGACTAATCTGAACCTACCCCTAGACCTAATCAAAGCGTTTCCTAAATCTATAATATATACCTTATTTAGACTTAACCTAATCTTAATCTAAGCTTAAACATAAATTAAACTTAACCGAACTTATGCTTAACATAATTTTAACAGAAGTATAACCTAAACGTGCTTTAAACCTAACCTACAGTAACCTAGGCTTAAGTTATGTCTAACTAGGGCTTAAGTTAATTCTAAGCTGGACTCAACTTAAGTTTAAGCTGGACTCAAGACATAACCCAAACTTAGTATGAGCCTAATCTTAGTCTAACCAAGATCATAACGAAATTTAACATCAGTTTAACAAAAATTCACACTAAACTTAAGGCACACCTAAATAACACTAATTTATGTCTAACTTAGGTGTGACATAAATCTAATCAAATCCTAATCTAACCCAGTCTTAATCTAACTTGAATCTAACTCAAGCCTTATCGATTTTTAGCATATGCGTTTTTCAACCTTATACTTACGCTTAACGTAATCCTAATTTAAATGCAGCTTGGAACATAAACTTAACCAAAGTTTAACTTGAACCTAATTTGTACCTAACCTAAACCTAATCTTAATCTATCTTAAACATAACCCACCCCTATACCTAAGTTTAGTGCTGTCAAGAATCGGAAATTTTGAAGATTCGATTCTCGATTCTGAAAGGAATCAATTCCCCAAGAATCGGTTCTCGATTCTGGAAACGGATTTCGATTCTCGATTCTAGAATCAATAATCGTGTTTTTGGTTCTAGAATCTGGAATAGTTTCCCAATTCTAAAATCAAGACTCGTTTGTCTTCTCTTGAAACAAGAATGGTTTGCGATTCCAGGATTGAAAATAATTTCCAAATTCACATCTTTAGAATTGAAAAATAAATTGATAGGAGAAGTGACATTAGTCTTCCAATTTCAGAATTATAAAGGTCTTCTAACCTATAATCGGTATTTATTTTACGATTTTAGAATCTTCTAATATAAATATATGTATTATATATTTGGTAGTAGTATCTGAAAACTATAATCAACACTTTTCAATTTATTTTTTATTTATGTTCGTGACAAACACAATTGCTTAAAAGGTTTTGTTGAATAGGATTTCGATTCTCGATTCTAGAATCGAATTTCGATTCTCGATTCTAGAATTGGATTTCGATTCTCGATTCTAGAACCGGATTTCGATTCTAGAATCGGGAATCGGTTTTAACGACGCTGCGGAACCGATTCTTAAAGCTAAAGAACCGATTCCGATTTTAGACTCGGAATCGTTTGACGGCACTACCTAAGTTACTTGGTGGAATGACTTCATGTAGTGAATAATCTGTGGCTTCTTCCCTTTATTCGCTTTGACGAGTCCTTTAATTAATCGCATCACCCATCTTTTTTATTGTGTTTTACACTTTTTATCTCAACTTAGATTTCCACGGTATTCTCTAATTATCTCAAGTATTTTCTTTATCATCTTGTATTATTTGTCTTAATCCTTCTACGTTCCTTCTCTATAATTACCTATTTGTCTCTGTAAGGTATTACTTTTGTTTATACAGAGTGTAACTAAAATGCTTGGCCAAATTTTGGAAGCATATTTTCCAAACCAATACAAAAGAAAACGTTCATGTAAGCCTTTGTCCGCAAATGCTTAGTTTACAAGAGTACCCCATTTTTGAAATTTTTACATGCCAAATAAGATTATTTTTCAAAGTAGTAACAAAAATAAAATTATATAAAAAGTTTTGTAGAAAACCCGGGGCTTTTTTTTCTCATTCATTCATACTACCGTTTCCCCCCTGGAAACCGCTTTCGCATTACTTCAGGGGGATGCGAGCGTCCCTTACACACTAACCATTCATGCAACATGCACCCTAAACTTAATTAAGCGAAATGCAGTCGCTCCAGTCGAGATTCGAAACCTCGACCGATAGCACCGAATTTCGCGTGACCTCGAGTGGCAGTGCGTTTCCGCACTACTCCACCAGAAGATGGTACCTGAGCCTCTCGTTTGAAATGTCTCCTGTGTCCCACTTATTAAAACAAAACTAGGCTTTAACCTGCAACCTTGATGAGTAATATATGCATATAAAACTTTAAAACATTGGTCCAACTATTATCATAATTATATGCAGAAAAGTGATCGGACAAGTCGCCCTTTAGAAGACTGTAACTCCGTAACCAAAAATTTACGAACCCGTATTTATATGAACCTTTTTCCTTATGTTGGTGTGGAGAACTCGCTCGGGCAAGCATTTTATTTATACCCTGTATAGCAAGATTTATTTTACAGGAAAAGGTTAGTCAGTTATGGCAATACTATTTATTAAAACAGTTTCCGTTCGCAGTTTAAAAATGGTTCGTTTGCGGTGTCACATGTATTCAATATTACAGTTTTCATTTAGAGAAATAGTTTTAATACAGCTTCCAACCGTTTTTGATATTTTCAGAGCTAAACTGTTCTCTTTTTGTGTTTTATTCCGTCTTTTTCAATAAATATAATCAAGTATTTTTGGAATTATCTTTTTGAGAAAATCGTTTATGCCGCGCGACAGTGGTTAAAATTATCCCTTTGGGATATCAGTTACATAAAAGCTTTTGCGTTAATTGGAAATTATTACTTGAGCAATTTAGATATTGTTCGCAAGTTCCGAAGCAATAAAAATCTTTCAGAACTTTGGAAGGAATATTAAATTATGATAAATTAGTAACAGCGGAGTTTTTAATCTAACGTGGGTGTAATCAACCTATTTAGTATGGCACGCAATGCCGTAGGTCGAAGCCTAAAAAGTTAATTTATCCAAATATATATCAACATGAAACAGTAATGGCACATGGAAATCTTTAAAATTACAAATATAAACGGATGAAAAATGTTATTCAACGAGTTATTCTTTTCATAAATATATTTGACTGGTTATGATTATTGCAGATTAAATTGTAATGACTAACGTCCGTCCGTTAGGTACAATTTTTATACCCTTTCTACAAACTTATGTTTCCGTGACATAAACGAACGGTATCTATTTCAAGTATTCATGAAAAACTCCCTCTTATTCTTCTTACTTAATCCCTTGGTGGCTTTTAGTTCTTGCCAAACTGAAATAATGTTTCTGGGGAATTGATGAAAATGCAGTTAGAAAGCTATTTTCGGGAAACTCGATTTCCTAAAGCTAACTCAAGTAGACGGTTAGAGAAACAACCAAATGAATTAATCCACAGTGGCAATAAAATGTTGGAATGTAGGTATGCGGAGTGTATGTAAGGAACATCGTAGGGAAACAAAACCGTTTCCGGTTCTCCTTTGTTACTAGGACAATGGATACTGTACTATCCTCTAAAACAATAAATTTCATTCATATAGGAAATTTTGCGTAGAAAAATGTGAGGATCTATTTTTAAATTTCTTTGAAAGTATCCTCTATATAAAGCGAACGTAAATATTGATAGCGTTTCCACATTAAAGTTTGAAGATGTTGTGTATAATCTCCAACGTCAGTAGATGAAGTTTACTAAGCATTTCGACATCTCATTATAATTAATTACATTTTCTTTATGCCAACGATGGCGCTTGGAAGGCGCTTTTAATATCAGGTAGATTTATAAAATTTAAATTCAAATTAGCTTTCCCATTATAGCTGTCAATGATTGAAAAACGCCGCGCTTTGCCCGTGAAGCTCCAATAACGCACCGCTCATGCCATCATATTTCAAAATTTATCTCGGAAATTTTAAGAGCGCCAACTCCATTATAACATATCCATTAAATTCACGTTCGCTAATGAATCGAGCTGAACGCTATTAATCCACCTTCTCTCTATTGTGGGTGCGAACGGTGATGCATTACACAATGTCCTAACAATTAGCTCAACGATCGGCTATTTTGCTATCTATACATCAACTGCGTGATTAATGTACATGCGTTGAGCTGTTAACGCCCCTTCACAATGTATTTTGTAACGGATTATCCACCTGAAAAAGGGCGGCACCCATTCCCACTAACATGGTCATCAGAAGGATATTCAGGGAAGTAAAGATTTTGTAGTGTTATTTTTTTATGTTTTGATATCCTCAGTGAGTTCAGTTTTCAGTAAATTAAATGGTTGAAACTCGGTTTCAAAGCTAATAGCCGGCGCCAAAAATAGAAAAGTATGAAGTTCAGTGAGCGATGAATGATGGATATTCCAATTTTCAATAGAGCTATTTAGTTGGGGATTACATAGATGGGCATATTCTACATTATAGTAAAATTTATATTTTCGGTCTAATTTCGTCAAATATTTATAAGCAAATCAAATCCTAAGAGAACTTGCGTTTAAATCGACATCAGCCAACGGATATGGTAACATACACGTATGATAGACGAAATAGTTCTTAAAGGGAGAACACTAAAATGCTTATTCGTTGAATATTGCTACTCTACGGTGGAATTCTTAATTTTATTGATCTTACTGATGTATTGATCTAAACTCTAGAGCTTCAATAGCAAAAGTTAAATAAATAATAATAATAAAATGCTCAATAGTAGATGAATAATTAAGAATAGGTAGTAAAAAAGTTATTTCTGTTATTCTTTGATTCTTGTTACTCTAGAAGTTCTAACTTTACCAGCATATACCAAATCACGAAATTAGACCTATATTCAGTAGGATAATCATAATATGATTAATTTTGAAAGTTTGAAGACTTATTTCTGTTAATTTTGGATGTTTTATTGCTCTTTGATGACTTACATAGCCGAAACTTTAACACTGACAAAAAAGTCCAAAGAAACTAAGGGTAAGAGAAAGAGCTATGGAAAAAGCGATTCTTGGTATAACAACTAAAGATCGAAAAACAAACTACTGGATACGACAGAAAACTAAAATCCAAGATGTAGATAGAAAAATACCTAGCTTATAATGGAACTGGGCAGGGCATGCGGCGAGAACAAGGGATATAAATGGACAAAGAGTATACTGCAGTGCAGGCCTAGAGAATCGACAAGAACAATCTTAGCAAAAACATTACATAAATAATAGTGTGATTGTAGCACGAATAATTACGAATAGCAAAAGTTTGGTTCTGTTATTGTTTAAGATTTTTTAGATCAAGCAATAACTTAGCACAGAAATGTGAGAAGATCAATTCAGTAACTTAATACCGAAAATTTTAAAGAGTAATCAGCAACATAGTACTGAAATGTATAAAAATCAATCAGTAACTTACCACAGAAATGTGTAAAGATCAATCAGCAACTTAGGACTGAAATGTCTAAAGATCAATCAGTAACTTAACCATAGAAATGTGTAAACATCAAACAGTAACTTATACAGTAATGTCTAAAAATCAATCAGTTTCTTACCACAGAAATGTGTAAAGATCAATCACAGTAACTTAGCACAAAAATGTGTAAAGGTCAATCAGTAACTTAGCACAAAAATATGTAAAGATCAATCAGAAATTTAGCACTGAAAAGTGTAAAGATCAATCAGAAACTTGCCAGAGAAATCTGTAAAGATCAAACAGTAACGTATCACAGAAATGTGTAAAGATCAATCAGTAACTTAGCACAGAAATGTGTAAAGATGAATCAGGAACTTAGCACAAAAATGTGTAAAGATTAATAAGCAACTTAGCACTGAAATGTGTAAAGATCGATCAGCAGATTACCAGAGAAATCTGTAAAGATCAAACAGTAACTTATCACAGAAATTTGTAGAAGTCAATAAGCAACTTAAAACAGAAATGTGTAAAATTCAATCAGTAACTTAACATAGAAATTTGTAAATATCAACAGCAACTTACCACAGAAATGTGTAAAGATCAGTCAACAACTTAACACAGAAATGTGTAAAAATCAGTCACTTAACACAGAAATATGTAAAGATCAATCAGTAACTTACCACAGAAATGTGAAAGATCAATCAGTACTTATCACAGAAATGTGTAAAAATCAATCAGTAACTTAGAACAGAAATTTGTAAAGATCAATCAATAACTTAGCACAGAAATATATAGAGATCAATCACCAACTTCTCACAGAAATGTGTAAGGATCAATCAGTAACTTACCACAGAAATTTGTATGATGTTGAACGGCGGGGCCTCACTGGAACTGGTTTCGGAGTCGGCTGGTGACGGATTTTCTAATGGTCCTGGTTTTCTTCAGGTCCCTGATCGGGCGCCATGTAACATCCCTGGCCTGGATGCCGGGTAAACTCAGGGCCAGGGCTCACTGGGAATAACATTTATTTATAGGCTCAAAAGTTTTATTCCTATTTATACAGGCTAACTTAAATTAAGGTACTAGATTTTTAAATATAAATTTATACAAGAATAACTGAAATTAAGAAACTGGATTTTACAATGTAAATATATACAGTAATAACTGAAACCAGTGTTCTAATGCAATCCCAAATCGGCCTTAGTTCGGTCCTGTAATCGAGACGGTCGTGTTGCTGGTCGCACGGGTCGAATGGGGTGCGGGGATCGTGGTCTGACAGCTGTACGCCACGTTCAGCCGATTAGTAAAATTTACCGCTGGCTAAACAAGCAAATAACATTAATTCTTGCAGTGGAAGTTAAACAGGATTGCTGGCAGCAACAGGATTTTAACAGCTTCCTTGACCTCGTGCTATCAGTTACCTAGTAATATATGCAATTCGTTCAGGTTACCTATAACTAGAATAAAATAAGTGATGCGAATTCTATCGGCGTTGCGGTGAACGGCCTTCGTTGTTTTCGCCGGTCTAGCGCGGAGTGTTGTTGAATGTTCGGGTTTTTGCAGGAATTGAGGTTTGGTTTAGAATTCTTAAGGCGAGTTCCAAACGAGAACACGGGTAGCCCCAGGTTAACGAAATGGTACCGAGATATTCGTAGTAAATTCTTTAAACTTCTCTCGATACGGTGTTTTTCCAGGTTAAGTGAAAATATGTATAAATACGTTTAACACGTATTGTGCCATGTCGCACCAACGCGGTCTCACAAGATTTTAGTCAGTATAGGCCACGTGAGACCACTGTGGTCTCACATGCTCGACTACTGGTTTCGGCCACGTGAGTCCACGTTGATGCAAGAAATCAGTGTAAATGATATGGAACAGTGAAATAGGTGGCCTAAGGATCCCGAAACTGCATTTGGCCGCCGTGGATATGACACCAAAATGCCACCACATGGCTCCAAAGTTTTAAATCTGCTTATATTAAATACTCGAAGTATGCTCTTGCGTTTATTCAAAGACTAAGTACATTTTATAGAAAACAAATATATTTTATATTGGAAACACTAAAACTAAGCACATTTTGTGTACAAAAATATAGTTATAGAGAATACTAAAACACTAAGTTCATATTTCGTAACAAAATAATTTTAATGAAATTAAAAACAATACCTCCTTCAAAACTACAAACTTGCAGTATGTGTATCAAAAAAGCATTCCAAACAATAATATTTTTCGCAAATTAGGCACTTGAAATTTGATTGGGGTGTTTTTGTTCTTGCTTCTTTATACCCAGATTCTTTGTTTATTTTGGAATAGCACACAGTACATCGGCGCCTTCCTTTTCGTCCCACATTTACTAATTTGTGATTTTTTTCGGTCATGGTTTCGTCTAGTGTTCTATTATCTTTTGAGTTTTGTAGAAGTTCAGCCACGATAGATATTCTAAAATCTGTTATAGTCATAGATTCATTTGTTATTTCTTGATGTGCTACATACGCATTGACCAGGGCTGTACCAGTTAGAAATTCAATTGCTAATTTTCTATACCATTTGATACTTTTGCGTAAAGATGTGTTATAACTTTTTTGTTGGTCGGAAAGATCAATGTATGATTTGTGTTTATTATATTCTATTACATTTTTTGGCTTTTGGATTTCCTTCCCTTTCCTTGTCAATGTAATCATTTCATCGGTGTGTTTTGTACTCAACATTATGACGTCCCTTTTATCTTTCCATTTTTGAACTATTACACCTGTATTACTTTCTTCAGCAATACTTTCGCCTGTGCGAAGTTTTTTATCTATTACATTTTTAGGGTTCAATTTTCTATTTTTACGCAAAGTCCCAATCAAATGGGTTTTACGTTCTAATAAATCATGTGCCAAAGAAACCGATGTGTAGTAATTATCTGTGACAAGTGTTCGACCACTATCTAATAAATTGTCCATTAGATCCATTACGACCTTGGATGGAACACTTCTATTATCATCTCTTTCTTTGCCGCAATAAATTTTAAATTTGTAAGTGTAACCACCTTTTAGGCATAGTTTAAAAAGTTTTATCCCAAATTTGTGTCTTTTATTGGTGATGAACTGTTTAAAATTTAGACGGCCACGAAAAGGAACCAATGTTTCATCAATGCACGGAAACTCTCCAGGTACAATATGCTGCTGAAAGGAGTCTTGCAATTTATTAACAAGTGGTGTAATTTTTTGCAGTCTGTCTTCTGAAATTACAGAATTGTCACTAAAATGCAACATTTTTAGTAACAACTGAAAACGGTTGCGAGATATGATTTTCTGAATATAGTTTAGAAATAAAACATTTTTGGACCAATACATCTGCATGTTGGCAAATTGGCACAACCCCATCCACATTATAATACCAAGAAGTTTCCGGATTTCCTCAGGGGTAGTATCATGCCAGGCTGTAACACGAGATTTTGGAAAAGTATTCTTTTCAATGCACTGCGCAGCGTATCTATTAGTTTCTTCGACCTTCAACAAAATATTCCTATCAAGTATACTCTATTTATTTACACAAAAATAACTTACCATTAAATTTATTATTTTGTTATCTATAAACAAGCTATAAAATTCATATGGACTTTTATTGAGATGTGTCTCATACAGCTTCGTTCGAAATCCATGTTCGGGCAAATCAAATGAAATCTTTTTGAAATTATCTCCTGTTACGCGGCTCCAAGTTATTCCAGAAAAATGTGAAGAAATTAATTCGCAATTCTCTTCATCTTCACTCACATAATCTTGAACATTTCGGATGACATCTTCGATAGCCTGGTTGACATTTGTGGAAGTTCCTGGAATATGTTGCTTGTCATGATTGGCGGCAGACGTTGAAGGTTCACATTCTGGGTAATATTTTGTATTATCTTTGGTTTTCTTCTGTTTCTTTTTGGGAGGCTGCTTGGTATCAGTGTCTGTATCAGTTTCGGAATCTAGTGACTCGGGTAAATATTCGTCTTCGCTCTCTTCAAACGGCTCTATCATATCTTCCCCATCGGACAAATATTCTTGCCATAATCGTTCTAACTCTTTCTGCCCCTGCTCGTACGTCATATTAGCTAGGTACACTGTTGTAAGCAAACACCTAATGCACTTGGAAGCACTTACTATACTAAACTAACTTCAAACGATATATCTAAATACTGCAGTGCATGCATGCAAGACTATGCAAGTTCTTACTTGCAGATTGCAGTGACACATTGGTCTTCCATGCACAAGAGAATGTGCAAGTACTAACTTGTAGATTGTGGTGACACGTTGGTCTCCCGTGGCCATATATGTTTAAAAGAAACCCTATGGCTGCGTGAGACCAAAGTGTCACCACACCTTTTTTTTCATTTTTTTCAAAAAATTATTATGTTTCTACAAAAAAAGTAATTAATTATAGTACAAAATGTAATTTGAGATATAAATTCGTAAAAAAATCTGGCTGGCCAGTGGGACCGAATTTTTCGCTTGTATGGTGGCACAATACGTGTTAAATGCTCGGGAGAAAGTTAATTACAGGATCACACGTCAAAACGCGGGTTTCCCCAAGTTAAGTCAGTGTTGAACGGAAAGTAAATACAAGGGAAACACTTTCAAGAACGCGGGTTCCTCCACGTTAAATCAGTGTTGAACGGAAAGGAAATACAAGGGAAACACTTTCAAGAGCGCGGGTTTCCCCAGGTTAAATCAGTGTTGACTGGATAATTAGGACTTTCAGGTATGGCGGTGGACTGGGTTTTATTTAAAGGATTTGGTTAAAGTTCTCGGGTACTGGGCTGGTTGTGGAGCTGGACTTCCTTCTCCAGTCTTTGACTCAGAAGTTTCGGTTTCTGGACTGGTTTCTAGACTGGACTTCCTTCTCCAGGCTTCGGCTCTGAAGATGATGAATTTTCCTCGGGAATTGCTTTTATATGGCCGGTCCGGCTGTTCTCGCTCGTTTTGGAGTCGTGTTGGGCCGGTAGAGAGTGGGATTGCTCATCGGATTGCTACTCCTAACTCCACCAGCGCCTTTTCGATGAAACAACAACGCAGAATGTTGCTACACAAATTTTAAAACGCATTCTGGCCGGGAACTTCGTTACAAGATCAATCAGTAACTTAGCACAGAAATGTGTAAATATCAATCAGTAACTTAGCACAGAAATGTGTAATGATCAATCAGTAACTTAGCACAGAAATGTGTAAATATCAATAAGTAACTTAGCACAAAAAATTGTATAAATCTATCAGTAACTTAGCATAGAAATATGATATTTTAAGAAAACCATTAAATGAACGGTGATAACCGTTTCTTCCCTCCTACTTATGAAGAAAGTTGGGGACCACTGTCCTATGCCTAATATATTTATACAAGATGTTGTATTATAAGAATGGGGAACCTACATAGACTTTTAACTTATTTCGTAAAGGTTTTCTTTGGAAAAGAACAAACGGTAATAGGAACTTGAGAGTAGCCTACAGTTATAAGAAAACTTATATTCAAACCAAATAGCTGGACGGAGAAACGATTTTCTTGAATACCTCACGGACGCCATATCCGGAAGAAGACTAACACCACAATGGCCGATAGACTTGATTTGAGGACCTACATCTTTCTACTCTTCTTTGGTGAACGAAAGTATCGTTGATAAATGATTTCTTCTATATGCTGCTACAGTACTGTCACAGTCATGATAAAAGCAGATTATAAATTAGCTCTGATTTTCAAATTAAAAAAAAATATGTTAGAGAGTTTTAACGTCTCTCGAAAAAATAACATATTTCAAATACCTGCTTGTATTGCTATATTTTAACTATTAAAATCTCCATAGTAAGGTAACATTTTAACAATGAGGATGGATAAAATGTTACTTTATTTACTAGTGAATGAAACAACAATGTCATTTAAAAACTTTCTTGATATTATAACTATCTTGAAATATGAAAATCATAATCCAAACATATTAACATTGGTTTGTCTCTATATTAACATAATATTAACCGTACTGTTTTCTACATGATTATCTACGGAGGGAATATTAATTTCTTTCTCGCCTGCTGTTTCTGGATTTAGGCCTGAACATCCAGCTATACTGCTTCATTCGATTCAATACTAACGAGGATCTTTTTCGACACAGCTATCTTGTTGTCAACTAGTTGGTCGATGTAACTTTCCGCCACGGTGGATGGAAATCATTCACCGTGTCTTTTGATAGTCACAAGACTAGCTACAGCCTTGACTTGCAAAATCGTTGATGAATGGCGAAAACAATGTCCTGTATAAGATTCAGGATTCGCCAACTTTATATATTATGCGATAATAATTCTCAGAACTTTGGACAAAGTATTAATTCCTGCCGGTTGTGTTATACATTTCTGTCCTGGATAACAGATACAAAATTTCTTGTGGTTTACATTACGTGCGCGAAAATTTGCATATTTTCTGGATATATCGATATGATTATTTATTCCACAACTATCACCGACAACAACAACGGGTCTTTTTTGTATTTGTAACTGGAAAGTCAACTATGATAACAGAACCTCTATGGTCAGTATCATGGTCATCTTGTTCAACTAATCGATCCTTCATTTGTCTGCTATTCCCATGATCGCAAGAACCTACAACGATTGGGAATTCAATTACGCAAACAAAATTTCTTTACTTTCATAAAGCGATATTGCTCGCCAGGTACCTCCAAAATATTTGATATGTCGTCTCTCTCAAACATTTTTGATTTCTTGGATTCGTATTCTGCTGTTTGTCGTTTTACTGGGAATATAAGTTTCGCAACCTGAAAATGTTATATTATAATAAATGTATACAATTAAAAAACACAATAATTTACTTAGTTGGAAATGTCAATATTTTTTTACAAATAATGTACCTTTGAGTTTAGAATAGTAGGACCACAAAGTAGCCGCTTTCATTCTGTTTGATTTCTACGAGTAATATGCCGAAAGTACCTCCTTGGTGATACCTTCTACATTTTTCAGAGTTCTCCATTTACAAAAGGTAGTATACCCTTTTTCAAAAGCCGATTTGGATTTTTCAGAAGGTAAATTGGCTACTACCATCGCAGCTTCATCTAATATGCTTTGCTGTACCAAAGTATCGTCTTGGAAAGCAGTTGCGACATTTTCAATAAAATTGCACTAGCAATTCTGTTTGTTTCTATTTACAAACAATACATAGCAACTAACAAAATACATAATACTGTACCTTGTTGACCATCACAAAACCAGATAATATCATTATTTATTTACAAATACTTTGTTAAATTTCAATCCATGGGTGACAATTTCCCCGAATATAGGTATATGATTTGAATGTTAAATAATTTGCATCCTTTTAAACTTGCTAAAAATGTAAAACTTTTGTCCTCGGTTTCCAGAAAATAGAATAGTAGAAAAACTTAGTTTCAAACCCCAGAGATGACACAAATAGTAAAAGTTCTGAAGTTATCAACTAATATACTACAAAGATTGAATGTCTGGTAAAAGCCATTGTATTGTGATGCTGAAGTTTATTTGTTTCATATATTTTCCTGAGATTGCTAATTAGGTAGTGCTATGAGTATTTCGGTTCAAATTCAGCCGTGACCGACAAAAATAGAAACTGTTCAGTTCAGTAAGCAAACCACTAGAGATTCAATGTCTGGGAAGAACTGTAGTATAAATGATAAAAGGCTTGGTCCTGGAATATTATTTTGCTGTGGTCGAATTTTCAACTGTATAGATCCTATCTGTTGTGGCCAGTGCAAAGCTTTAGCATTAAGAAACTTACAATATATCTTTAAATCAGGAACATGTCCCGTCAATAAATAATTTAGGAACATTGAACCATTTCTACTGTTAGTTTATATATCCTAGCAAATCAGATCGGGATGAGAGAACTTAAGTTCAAAACCAACAACTACTATCAACAATAACGCAATGTGAAGTTCAACAAGTAGTGTATGTCTCCCAATAATAGTTAAACTCTCGGTTATAAACATTTGTGTATGTAATATTTTTACAAATGAGATGCACCAAAAGGCTTAGACAACGATGGTCTGTATCGCCTACGTTATTTAGATCTATTTTAATGCGGTACTAGAAAAATAGATAAGGAAATGTCAAATGAAGATAATATCGTTCTCTGTTCTCTGATGATCAGATAATTATGGCTAGTATGGGATTGTCGAATTGATAACCAAGATCTTAATTTAGTTAACGATAAGGGATTAATAAAAAGCAGCTTAGCTTCTATGTAAATATCTAGGAAACCAAGAAAACTAAAGAAAAGGAAATTGTGTGAGTAACTATACAATTATACAACTCTACGTTGTGGGGTAATAAAATTCCAAGAGAAAGATAAACAACTATGTTTAAGGAAATAACTGAAAATGTAACTGTGTATCAGTAGGAATTATGGGTACTGAACCAAACCCACGAAAGAAGACTGAAAGCGCTTGAAATGGATTTCTGGAGAAGAAACCGTAGCTACCAAGAATAGAAAAAGTAGGGAACGAACGAATTACTGAAAGAATATACATAACCATTTCAATACTAGACACAATAGACAAAAGATAATTATTTTAGTACGAATGCCTAAGAAGAATGCCAGATACCAGATAGCTTCAACTATCATATAAGTGGGACTCCAAATATCAGAACCTTAAAAAGGCATCCTCGTACAAGGTAGAAAGAAAAGAAAATATTGGTGACCAACAAGGCTGCGACAGTCGTAGAATTTAACAAAATATACAGGGTGAGTTTGCTAAGACGAATCAGCTTGATATCTCGGTTATTTGAAATATTAGGGTAAATATTTTTGGACAGATTGTAATAGGCGGTGCCCCGTAAACATATAGCAGAAATATGTTTTAGCTATTCCAACGAGGATAGATAACTTTTAGAAACTACAATTTAAAATAAATTTAAAAAATTAAAATTTTGCTTGGTGCACGTTATTTAGAACTTCTTCTCTGGAACGGCCTATTTTTTAAATTGATTGCGCTCAGAGTTCCCCTAAAATATTTAAATATATTTTGTAGAGTTGGTTATAGAGTTCAAATTACTGCGGTATCAACGTAAAATGTAAAATAAAATAAAAATACATATTCTTGACGACACCGGCTTCTCAGATACTTTTAAAAGCGGCATTTCGCATTTATAAACTAATTACTAATACAAAAGGTGGGAGAAGCATAATAGATATAAATCACCGAATTCTACAAGCTAAAAGAGCATTCGTAAATAACAGAAGCCTTCTAACTTGCAAAAATATTTGGCTACACGTAAAAAAGGCATTTATACACGTTTTTGTTTGGGAGTGTCGCTTTGTATGGATGCGAATCGTGGACCATTAACAAACAAGAAGAAAGGAAGATTGAAGCCTTTGAACAATGGTGCTACAGAAGGATGTTGAAAATTAGTTGGACGGATAGAGTAACTAATGACGAAGTACTGGAAAGGGCTGAAGAAAAGAAAAAGACGTGGAAACAGATACAGAAAAGACGAGACCAACTAGTTGGACATATTTTTCGCCGAGAAGGAATTCTGAAAACAATCATAGAAGGGAAGATAGACGGAAAGAGAACTAGGGAACGTCCACGCAATCAATATATTAAATAAATTATGGATGATGTGGGCGCGCGTAACTATGAAGAAATGAAGAGAAAATCGGGGGAAGACGAGATTGGAAACATTTATACGCATTAATCTCACCGCCAAAAAAAGTGTACGGATGTATTAATGCGTCTGGTTGATAATCCGACAGTCCGGGTTTGATTCCCGGAGAACTGATAAAGAAAACGATTTTTAAAGATGGAGCATTACAAAGAACAACGTTCTTAATAATCCATACCACTCAAAATTAGAATTATTGAAAAACTTATTTTTGTAGTATAAAAATAGTTTAGTCTCGTTGGAAGAATCAAAATATAATTTTGCCTATACACAGGGGGCACTGCCCATTAGAATCTGTCCAAAAATATTTGTTGTAACGTTTCAAATAAGATATCAAACTGATTCATCGTAACAGACTTACTCTGTATACACACACACACACACACACACACCCGCGTATATATATATATGTATATACAAAATTATATATTACATAAATAATTGACAGCCTTTTTGTTGTGTTGTTGGACATCGGTCTCTTCTCTACCACGTGTCTCTCCTCAGCGCTAACGTAGAAATACGGGGGACCAACAGTTTATCGTCAAATCCGAACGCCAAAAATACCAGAGAATTATTTTAGCTTTAAGATGTAAGCCGAATTGAGAAATTGTGTGTGGTGGGTTGCAGTACAAGATTTTTATAAATCTGCTTCGTAATGCTCAGGTTTTCAACCTAAGGCAGAATCAACGTTTTACTCAGAAAGCGGGCGTTCTACTAACTGATCTACCACTACACACATACCCACAGATATCATCATCATCATCATCATGCCTATATCAATCCATTCCGGATGTAGGCGTCTTCCAGTGGTTTCCATTTTGTTCTATCTTGTGCCTTCTGGATCCAGTCGTAATCTGCAACTCTTTTAATGTCGTCTGTCCGACACATTGGGGGCCTTCCCACACACACAGATATATATATATATATATATATATATATATATTGCTCTGTAATATAATTTTTAATTAAATATAAATTGTATTAATTTTTTTATCTACCTCGGCTAGCTCATAATTTATATATAATTAAATATTAAATATATAATTTTCAGGTTGGTTACGCCAATAACATTGATTATAAATACCAGCATATACAAAATTATAATAATCTCAGGGTTCATTCGTAGCCTCGCCTAAATGATAGTCACCAAAATTTCAACAATACAAATTTACACACATATAAATTAAAATTCAGAGTTGACTTATCTTATTCCTAAACTTTTGAAGTATAGTGTACATCACTAATACTGCCGCTGACTGTATACTGAAATCTTCCTGGAATGCACTGTCAGCTGGAATCCCGCCAAAAACGTCTGACAGCTTACTTTTCGTAGCGGACCCAGTTTTGTTCTCGTACAAACAATTATTTTATTTGCTTATAGTGTTGTGATAATTTCCAGTGAACACTTCCAAATTTTTATTAAACTGTTATCAATCACTTTGGGTAGGTTGTTATACTTTTAAATTGTGATAATGAACGCACTTTTAAATTCACGTTTTGATTTTTAGGTTATAGATGTTGAAATAACAATACTCAATTTAAACCAGAACTTCAGGTATGAAAAACAATAAATTTTAATATCTTTTAATAACACGTAACACTGAACAATATTTTAAATTATATAACAGTTATTTACACTTGATGATTTATCAAATAATAACATTGAAGAATTTTATAAGTTTTAAGCCACGCCTACTTTTACGCGAATTTGATCCTTAATAAATTAAATTCTTATTACAGAGAACTAAGGAAAAGCGTCCTTCAGCTTTCAATACAAATAAACAACTAACTATCTCTAAAATATACCAAAATGAACATTTCGCGCAGAATAAAATTTAGACTAACCAATCAGGAAGCTCGAAAATCATTGTTTACAAATTCAATTGTTAATTGATATCTTAAAATTACAAAATATAAGATAAATAAATTATTATTCGTAAAACTAAATTCATAACTATGATCTACATAAAATTACGCTTCT